>WEZZ01007758.1:0-13694 GCA_013400585.1 Chloropsis cyanopogon | reverse complement strand
CATTTTTTAGGATTTTCTTTTCATTGTACTAAAATTTTCTTTCAGTAAAGATACATGACCTTTGAGGTACATGAGATACATATTTCTACAACTCCACTTTTGTATTCTTAACGTGTACATTTGCTTTTTTCACAAATTGCTGTTTGGTTTAGTTTGAGTTGCTTTTTAGGTTGTGTATATTTCCCAGTTACAGCAGAAAACTGTGTTATTTAAGCTTCAGCTGTTTAAATTCTTTTGAACTTCAGAATCTAAGATTTCAGTTACAACATTAAAAATTGGTTTGTAGCTAATATGTTACACTGAAATACAGTGGTTGTAATGCTGGCACATATTCGTCTCTGTTGCCCAGATTCTAAGTAGGCAGGGAACTTCTGGCCAAAGATGTGCACAGAGATGGGCTGGAATAGCTCAACACCCTTGCCTTTGTAAGGGACTTAATCTTAAAAGTATTTGTCTGCTATGATGGCAGGAGAGATAGAATTGTCCAGCTGGAGAATCCTTCGGATTGTGAATTTTTTTTCCTTCTTCAATAACTATTATTTTAAGACTAGGTACTTATTTTGTCATAGCTCTTTTCATTATATGGTTTCCTTTGGGTTCAGGACGGCAGATTTCTTTTGTGTCATCTGTTTCATAGTCAATAGATTTGAGAAGGACCACAAAATTAGGTGTGTTTCTTTATGCCAACACACCGAAGAATAAAATAACTTAGGACTATAAAATTGTATTCTTTCAAATCCAGCTAACAGGTTGATGTACCTGCATGCTTTTCTTGAGTACTTGTATTGATTTCAGTGAGGGGAAATGCTCTATTATACAAATATAACTGCTTTCAGATTTTCAAAGAGGTGAAAAATGCTGAAATGTCTTAGTTGCTGTAACATTTGGTGTAAGACTATATTAAAAGCTAAGAGCACATTAAATTAGGCATTGTTTTTATAGGTTAATGTTGTTTTAATTGAATAAGTTTGTAAAATAGTGTTTAAAGGCAAATTTTAATTTCACTTTTTTTTTAAGAAAAAAGCACTGTTCATATCAAATCATATGTTTCTACTAAAAAAGTGGTTTTAAAATGGGTTGTTGCAAGAAAAGAATATAATTACATGTGTGCTTTGAACAGTCGACTTCACGATCTGGAAAGTGAAATAGATTGTACCTTTGTCTCATTGCTGAAACAAATCTCTTACAGCCTCAGAGTGAGGTCTGAGAGAAATCAAGACAGTGAGGTCAAAGAAATTCATGTACTTCAGCAAGTAAAATCTGGGTTAGCCTTCATAATATGTTGGTTAAATATAGCCTGCTTATTTGAAACAGAATCTATTAATTTGGAATTGATTGGAGCATCTTCACACACTGCTGAGGGTAAATCTAGAAAATTAAATTGAATGTACAGTGAGAAATATATAAGTGAATATAATCTGCAGAACATGGTACAACTAATGACACTTTTTCTTAAGCATGGTGCATATAGGTAAACATCTTTAGTTAGATTTCCTTATATATGTTAAGTTGTAAGAATAGTAAGAAGGTAAGTGTAAATGAGTTTGTTCCTAACCTCTTTGATGGAAGTCTGAATCACTTAAACAGTTACCTGATTTTGAATAGGTAAGTATGTATGAAGGCACGTAAGGGTAGAAAAAGCTATTTGTAAAAACATGGATATATTAATATTTGTTTATTCTACTATAATTCCAGGATAGACTTAGAAAAAAATTTAGTTGGTTTCTGCAGAGCTTCTGTCTCATTCAGTTTACATTAAATGGGCCACTGTAATGTCTCCTTATTAAGTGTCTCAGACTGTGCCTACCTTGCTCTGTCCTATTGAAATCCGATTTGAAATCAGGGTATATGATCTTGTGTTTGATGATAAACACCGTGGTACTGGATTGTTTCCCTAATCATTCCATCCCTCCTTGAAACTGGCCTAATATTCTTTTAATATTTCATTATTGGAATATTTCTTTCTGTATATTTAAAACCCAATAAAGAGAAAAGGAATTGAATCAAGGTCGTTCAATAGGAAACAACAGGCAGTCTAAATAATGAACTGTCCTACACAGCTTGCTTACAATATGCAGTCTGCTTATACTCAGCCATAAGCCACAAAACTACCTCAGTCCTGTAAGCATCATTTTAGTGTCATGCAAAGAGAGGCATAAGTACCTGGATTTGATAAATTTTTATTTTTTTTAAACTTGAAAAATAAAAAAAATCCCCCTACTGCAAGAATTCTGGCTGTGAACTTTTTTTTTTATTGGAATAGTTACGGAGGTGTGTGTCTAACTTCAGAAGAAAAGTAGTTTTAAACTATCAGAAGTGTATAATGAAGTCTGAAGTGCTGTTCAGAAGGATATACACCAACAGTGTCAAAAGTACAAGAAGAGAATTTTGGTTTCTCTGTATGCCTTGCACCTTGCTAAAGGGACCTCAGTTGGTGAATCTTGTGTTTGGAGTATTAGCCGCCAAACTAATGTTTCCCCAACTTATAAGTTATGCTAGTTAACATACTCCAGGATTATAAAAAGCTAGAGCTTTGAGAGCGTATTGCATTTTAAAGAATCTAATGAAGTGCTCAAATTTGTGATAAAATACTGCCTTCTCTTGATAATTCCATCCTGTATTTTCAGACTTCCAAAATATGTGATTTGCTCTCGTGCAGATTTCCTCTGTTCTAGGAAGCTCACATTTGGAGGCAAATTCATGTACCAAGATTTTAAGAAAAGGGATGGAAAAGCCTGGAAGCAAGCATGCTGTCCTATCCAGTCAATTTCACTTTTTAATGAAAGCGCAAAGTAATGTCTTCTAAAAATTTTTGTGTTTAGATTGCAAATATTTATTTGGTGTAAGCTGATAAGCAGTCAAAACTAGTTATCTAAGAGATGTGATGTACTTAACAATTTCTATTTACTTTCTAAAGAAAAATGGCCACATTAGCAGTAACCTTATTGGTAGTATTGGCAAAGTAGTGATTAAAGTGGTTCACTTTCTTAATTCTTAGTTTGTTAGTTAGTAAAAGCAATTTGCAGATATTTCTGTAGAAGAGCTTAATCCATTGTAAACTTACTAAATATTCTTGTTAACTCTAGTTCCTTATAAACAGCAGTTTGTAAATGTTAGGCTAGGGCTCACCTGCCTTATGATGACAGGAATTCCTGTCTGAATACAAGTGAAATGAGAACACTGAACTCAGCAAAGGTCCTGAGTTAAGTTTTTTTCTAAGTATTTTGGAGAGAGAATGATAGTTATTAGAAATACACACACGTGTGTGTGTGTGTGTGTGTGTGTGAGAGAGAGAGAGAGAGTGCATTTCTATCCGTATATCACAAAATATGCTGAGTTGTATGGGATCATTAAGTCCAACTCCTGGCTCTGCACAGCACCATCCCTATAGAATCACACCATTTGCCCAAGAGCATTGTCCAAATGCTTCTTGAATTGTTTGGTGCTGTGACCACTTCCCTGGGGAGCCTGATCCAGTGCCCAACCACCCTTTGGGTGAAGAATCTTTTCCTAATACCCAACCTAAACCTCCCCTGACTCAGCCTCAGGCCATTCCCCCAGGTCCTGTCACTGGTCACCACAGAGTGGATCAGTGAATCAGTGCCTACCCCTCCTCTTCCCCTCACAAGGAAGTTGTAACTGCAGTGAGGTCTCCCCTCAGTCTCCTCCAGGCTGAGCAGACCCAGTGACCTCAGCTGCTCCTCATACTGCTGCTCCTCAAGGCCCTTCACCATCCTTGTTGCCGTGCTCTGGACACTCTCTTAGGGCTTAATGTCTTTTTTACATTGTGTCACCCAAAACTGCCCCCAGCACTCGAGGTGAGGCTGCCCCAGTGCAGAGCAGAGTGGGACAATCCCCTCCCTTGCCCGGCTGGCCATGCTGTGCCTGATGGCCCCCAGGACAGGGTTGGCCCTCCTGGCTGCCAGGGCACTGCTGGCTCTTGTTCAAATTGCCATCAACCAGGGCCCCCAGGTCCCTTTCTGCGGCACTGCTCTCCAGTATCTCATTCCCCAGCCTGTCTGTACAGCCAGGTACAGGTCCCATCCCAGCTACAGAATCCGACACTTTCCCCTGTTGAACTTCATACAGTTGGTGATTGCCCACCCCTCTGATTTGTTGAGCTCTCTTTGCAGGGCCTCCCTGTCTTAAAGGGACTTAAGAGTTTCTTCCACTTTAGTATCCTCTGTGAACCTGCTCTGTATCCCTTCCAGTCCTGTGTCCAAGTCATTTATGAAGATGTTGAAGAGCACAGGGCCGAGAATGGAGCCCTGTGGAACCCCCCAGTGACAGGTCCCCAGTCTGATATCACCTCATTCACTGTAACCCTTTGTGCCTGACCTGTGAGCCAGTTGCTCATCCCATGACATGTTTATCCAGCTGCATGCTGAACATTTTGTCCAGAAGGAGTCTGTGATAGAAACTATAAAAAGCTTTACTGAGATAAGAAAGATTACATTGACTGGATTCCCCTGATCAGCTAGGTGTGATGATAAAAGGAAATCAGGTTTGATGAGCAGGACTGTCCTCTCATGAAGCTGTGCTGGCTGTGACCAATGACTGCATTGTCCTCCGGATGTTTTTCAATACCTTCAGGATCTGTAACTTTACCAGGCACTGAACTGAGACTGATGGACCTGGAGTTAACAGGTTATAACACATGATGGCTGATGTATTGCTTTCACCACGATATTAGCAAAATTTTTAAATACCTCTCCAGCTTTTAACTCAAAGTTAGTTTGTGCATGTTAACTTAAACTGTTTTTGATAAAGTCAACAAAACATCTAATTTCATTTAGCAGTGTCAGTAGCTGATGTATTAGGGTGACTGAGCATTCATGTTAGTTGATTTGGTCTGCAACTCAGTTTGCAGTTTCACAATAAAGCTAGCTTGTTCAAATGGGTAGGCAAAACAAAAAAACAGCGAAATCATTTCTTCCAGCACGACATGCCAGTACTCTCACTTGTCTCCTTCAGTGCTGAGCTGGTTCAGGTGTTCATACTTTGCCTTTTGTTCTGGTTGTGGTGAGTTTTATCTCCTTGAACTGGGCAATGTGTTCCAGTGCCTCACTGCTCGCATAGTGAGGGATATCACCCTAAGGCCTAATCTAACTCTGCCTGTTTTCAGTTTAAAGCCATTCCCCCTTGTCCTGTCACTACACCCCCGTGTAAAAAGTGACCCTCCATCTCTCCTGTAGGCCCCCTTTAGATAATGGAAGCTGCTGTAAAGTCTCTCTGGACCCTTCTGTTTTCCAGTCTGAACATTCCCAACTCTCTCAGTCTGTCCTCCTGGGAGAGATGCTCCAGCCCCTTAATCATCTTTGTGGTTCTTCTTTGGACTTACTCTAGTAGGTCACATTCTTCCAGTGTTGGAAACCCCAGAAACTGGATGCAGTATTCCAGGAGGGGTCTTGTCAGGGTGGAGGAGATGGTGAGAATAACCTCCCATGACCAGCTGGCCCCTCTGCTTCTGAGGCAAGCTAGGAGTTGTTCTTTTAAACACAATAGAATCCTGTATCACTTGTCAGAGCTTTTCTGGGAGATGCTTCAAAGCCACAGAAGAATTTCTGGAATTATTTAAGCCTGTTTGAGAAATTTCTATTTTGTGTTCCCCAGTACTAGGTGTAGTTAGCACTGGATTTACAGGTACCTGTAGAGAATTGCAAATGAAAAATGAGTAAATAGTAAATTAAATTAAATGCTCTTCTTGGGAGATACAAATGGAACAGTAGAGAAGCACTCCTGATTTTTCTGTTGCTTTGTTGAGTCATATGCTGTTTAGCTCTTGAAGAATTAAAGACAAAAATATCTTTTTAACCTGTAAGTTGTTTTTTTTTTAATAAGGGGCTAGTAAGAGCCCACGTAGGATTGAATGAGTATCCAGCCATGCTAGCAGTCTGACTTCAGATACTGATGCATATATTAAATATTCATTAAAAAGTTCTACAGTTTTTAATGTTGTGTTTTAATGAGTGTTAATCTGCTGTTGAGGCAGTCTTTCCTCTACCCTCAATTTGGTTCTTATAATGGTAGATTTTTTTTGTGGCTGTGGTTTATTGTAGAAGGAATCAACTAAATCTTTGTAGCCTTTTCCCCTTTTCATTCAGTTTATGACTCTGTATGAAATTCAGTTTATTTTGTTGCTTTTCTTTGACATTAGTGGCTATAGGGTTTTCATCATTTTACACCTGATTTCTAAAATAATTAATACATTAATCTTCTAATGTTTTACCAGAGTTTCTTGTAACATTGCTCAACATACCTTTGATTAGAAAAGTGTTTATATCTTGTGTAAATAAACAGTTTTAGTATCTCCTTATTTCTTCTCAAATGGTCACATAAAATCCATACAGGTTTTTCTTTCTCCTAAGATATTAACCTAAAATCTTCTGGAATTTTCCATTTTCTTTACTAATTTTTTCCTATTGAAAGAAATGATAATTCTGGCCTGGCTTGTAATGAGAGTTATTACCAGGCCCATTAAATACACGTATTTGTATTGTTCTTTTAAGTTTTGGCATTTTATCATTTTAGAGTGGAAAATTACTTCGTGGAATTACTGTCCATGTTGAAAACTGGAATAGAAGGTCAATTTTTTTCTCTTAACCTCTAGCTCCTTCTTTGCATTCAGCCCGTGCCCTGTCTTTGTGCTCATTGATATAAACAGACACAAAAGAAAGGGTGGACTGTTTTAAATCAGGATGTGATGCCTGTATGACCTAGTGATGTATCCTGAACTTACATACAAACCCACAACCATCAGTATTTCTAAGAAGGAAGAGAATTAGTGGTGATGGTGAGAATTTCTATGCCCTACAGGCTTTACACACATGCAGCAACAAAGACAATTTAATATGCAAAGATACAAGCATATTTAAATAATGTTCCTCGATAAAACAAGAGTCCATTGTACATAGATGCACAGGGTCACTAGAAGTTAAATGATCATATCTTCATATCATATGTTTGAAATTTTGTAAGGTCCCTGTGACCATGATGTATCTCATGCTGTGAGCAGTTAAAAGAAACTGGTTGTCTTATAATGAGATGGGAATCGATTCCTTAATATTGGTTACAAATTATGATGATTTTGAAAACAATCTGTCAATATTCTGGATCACTTTGAATATTCTTACGTATGTTCAGAAGCACTGTAAGGAATGTGAACTTCAAAGCCTCCAATTGTTAAGAAATTAATTTAGGAATGATGCAAACATTTCAACTGTTTCCTCTAGGATTACCCTTTTATTGCATGAGAAAACGTAATTCTAATATTCTTTTTTCAGTTTTGGGTTTCTTTTATTTTTTCTTTTTCCCCTTTTAATAAAATTAATGTAGTTGAAACTGAGGTAAGACAGGTGCCAAACCTTTTTCTTAATTCCAGCTCAGCAGCCTGGGTGGTCTGAGTACAGGAACTTGACCCCTTTTTGTTGCTGTCTTGTGTGTTTCTCCCTTGTGAAAGCCAATACAATCTGCAAAGCCAGCATAGATAAAGAGCCCTGGAGGGTTGTGGTATAGTAGCAAGACTGTTTTGTGACCATGTTCTGAAGGCAGACCGCAGGTGACAGTATTATTTACTTTTGTTGCTTGGGGTCCAAAGAGAGAATAAATTGCTATTGATTTTTGAGACATTACAGTGAGGTGTCTGAATGCCTGCAGAATTGCTGGGTGGTAGGACAGTCTGAGTCTGCATGGAGACTGCTTTGGAAATCCTTTTTTCCCCATTGTCTTGGTTTGGTTTTTTTCTTAATTTTCAGAACCAGCTGCTAGAGAATTTTGTTGTTTATTACAAATATATTTTATCTCTCCAAAGAATAGAATTCAACAGCCATTTTATAACAATTTCAAATAGATGAATGGAGTTTGGAATACAGCCATCTGTGTACATTTATGTTAAGAAGAGAATGCTGAGCATTGCATTAAATTAACCTCTTCATTAAAGACATCACTTTTAGCGGTATAATAATTTATAAGAAGAAAATCAGCTGTGTGGAAGTGGAAATGATATACAGCTAACAGTTTTCCCCACCCTCTCATCACAAAACTCATTTTTGCCGACTATTCAGGTTTTAGTCTACAGAGGTACTTTGCCAGGTGGGGGAAAAAGGAATCCGCCACTTTAATGTTTGTTACTTTAAGATTTTATAGCAATGCTACATCGTAGTGACACCTGCTGGGAGAGATCCGAAGGAAACAGCTGAAACTATGGCTGCTGCCTGTCAGCTCTTTTCCTTGAACACAGAGCGTGTTCCCGGGGTGGCAGTGCGGGATGACGCGCGGTTTGTAGCTCCCCTGGAGGGCATCTGCTGTCACTCCTCTCCGAGGAGCCTGACTCCCCTGCCACCTTCACTGAGCCTCACAAACTCACTCGGATGTCATTGTACGTTTGCATCTCCCAGCTGGGACTTAAATGCATAGCACCAAAGAGCCCAGGTGCATGTGTAAAGTAATGATGGAGGATATTCAGAATGGTGAATCGCAGAAATTAACCAGCTCTACTAAGAGTGACAAAAAGCAAGATTTCACTCTACTTTAATTGATCAACATTTTTGTGTTTGCTGTTCTGCAGTGATAATTTATGGCTGCATTCATGCCTATTTGGCTGTTTACCATGGGAAGAGGAATTTCCTGTGTTAAGAAGCTTTTCAGGACCAGCTTCCAAATATAAACAAACAGAAGCTTATTGATCTAAGCTACAGCTCCCTCCCACCCAAAAGCTGAATGGAGTGGAATTTCCAAGATGTCTACCAGTTGTAACTTTCAGCTTTCAAATTATGTGGAGAACTGTGAAACTAGCAAACATTTTTTGACAAAAACAGTGGAAAGAGCAGTGGGATAGTGTACTTGTTCCTCAGCTTCTGTAGCCTCATTTTTGCTTGCATCTGGGATAGTTCTCTGATTTATAGTTCTTGGTGCATTTGTCTTGAGATTTGCCTCAAAACAAGCTGGATACTTAAGCCTGAGAAATAGCTATCTGATTTCTGTCCAGGATACTGCCTCTCAGAGACTTCCTGAAGATTTATGTAAAGCAGTTCCCTGAACAAGAGTGCAAGGTTTTTGTCTGTTCTTAAAGCTACAGAACCCTTTTTTATTTCTTTTCAAATTCTCTGCAGTAGTTTTTCCTTTCAATTAAGAAAGTTTTCAGGAGTGACACCAAAACTCTTGGAAAGTTTTTCAAAGACAGAAAGAGTTTCAAAGAGTTCCCCATAATCTCCCTTAAGTGCCCTCTCCTTTCCTTGCTCTGAGGGCTCTGTCCTTGTACAGAATGATGGGTCTGGGTGAAGTTGTATTTCCATTGCTAACAGTAGTGCTAGAAATTTTCTCCTGTTTCTAGGTATACATATTATCCATCCATAAAAATTGTGTGAAGTTCAAGATTTAGTTAATTGCCACAAAAAAAGAAAATACAATTTCTGGCTTCTGAGCAGTAGAGCTCTGTAAAAGATGAAAGACCCTGAAATTACCTCCCTTTATCTTTCCTAAGGAAGGGCTACTTGTATTTCCCGGACTGACAGACATTAAGCCAGCAGCCTCTCCATAACAGTGAAGCCATGTAACAATGAGGCTGTGCCAGCAAAGATCAATAACTGCCACTTAGTTGAAGGGTAACAGTCTGTTCCTACCTGAACCAGTAGTTTGCCCATGACAAATAATCCTTGAAGGTAATCAGATCACACCACTTGATTTAATTCACTTTCTACAACAGAAGTATTTGTTCAATGGACCACAAACCCCTCTGGTTTAGCATGATTTCATATATATTTGCTCATTCGTCTTACTCCACGCTATTAAATTTTGTTTCTATTTCTTATATCTAAAAGGTCTTGCTGTAGAGCAGTACAAATAAGTTTTCCTTTAAAACATTCCCTAGTTTAGCTCCCTACAGCAAGTCCCTAGCCTAGTAAGCACCAGCTTCTAGAGAAATAAAACTTAAAGAAAGTTCTGATAGTGTCATTTAATATCATCTGATGAGAGACTGGTGATGGTCTGCTCCATTTCTGCTGCTCCTGGCATACTCTTCCATCAAAGAAATCTTTTACAGCTAACTTTCTGTGGAAGTTTCTGGGCTGTATTGTCCTGGGTTTTCTTGAGAGCTAAGAGAAAACTCAAAAGTGAATTTGTGGGAGCCAGACCAGCCTGAATTCCTAACACTGATGTTCTCTTGCTGTCCTTAAATTCTTCATTGTTGCATAATGAACTTCTAAACTTGTGTAACGGTGCTTGATCTTTACACTTGTAATTATTTTTATCTAAGAAATATTTTACTTTGTAATATTTGACCTGTAAAACAGCACAATGATTTTTTTTGTTTTTCATTAAGTACAGTATTATCATTGTTTGGCTGTGCAGGTTATTGTCCTTTACAACACAGCACCTGGTATGAAATTAGTTAATGCTGTTAGTCTGCAGAGAAACTATTTTTATGACAAAAATAAAATTACTTTGAAAAAAGGTACTTTAATTGAAAACCCATTTAAGGGGTAAAATTATATTATTGATTATGATCAAAATGTCACAGACGCTGATGAATTCATCAATTTCTGGTTTAGATGTGTTATAAATCTTTTAGTGGAGGCAGGTGAATGTGAATGAGGTAAATATTTTCAAATTATGGTGGCACATGACTTTTTTATGTATAAGTTTTTTGTTCTTTTCAGTGTACCTGTGAATGGAAACAGCTTTTTAAGAGCTGCACTAGGAAAATAACACACAATGAAATGTTCATTATAAATCAAGCCAAAATCAAACTGGTTTATACCAATAAAAAGTATGTTTAAGAAATCATGGCAAATTGTTTCAAAGATTGCTGAAAAATTATTTAGTAGTTACTCTGCTAGAGGAAAAACTGTATAGTAAACAAGTGTAAATGATTGAGCTTTCAAGCATAGTGAGAAATTGGACCAATATTTTTTATAGTAGAATAAGTTGCAACATCTTTCATTCAAGTTTTCAGATCAAGATTCATAAAGCAGTATTTATTTCCTGCATTAATTTGAAGATTATCTATGATGAATCTGCATTATACGCTAATAGCATTGGGTTTTGTGGCAATGATAAAACCTTAAGAATGGAAAATACTCACCAGTAATTGTATTTTCTGAGATGTACAGGCCCTTACTACCCATAGGAAATTCTGCATGGAGTAGGTAGATAATAAATTAGATACATTTTTGAAGGTATCTTACGTCTTCCTAAGTTTCTGGAATAATTAATCAGGCTTTCTTGGTCAGGGCCTGAACACAGCTGATTGACTTAGCATCAGTTTCAATTCAAAACACATGTGTGACAGGACCTTTTCACACAGGCTGTGTGGGTGGGGAGAGAGCACAAACTGAGAGCCACAGATACTGTTTGCAAGTACAGTTCTCTGCTTGCATAAATGTTTCCCAAGCTAGGATAGGGAAGCTGGCTATCCTACAGCTGAAGCTGGGATGTTTTGTAGCTGTACCAGATTCATGAGGTGTTATATACAGCCCAAGCTGGTATAAATTGCAGGCTCTGATCCCTCTGTGCACACAGAGACTCAGTCACTGTGGTGAGAGTGGAAGAACCCTCTGCCTGGTCCTCTTCACAGCTTAGAGCTTTTTCCTAGAAAGAAATTGTGGCTTCAAGCTGACCATGGCCTGGAAATCAGCAGTCAGGTGAGTGCTCTGATAACTGCGCTACTGTATAAACAGAGCATTCTAATGCTTCTTCTAACTGAAGTAAAATAAGTATCAGTGTGCTGCTAGCATGGTTTTGCACAGTCCTTTTTAAACTGAGCTGTGAGGGTTGTACCTTCTTGAAGAAAGGGTGATTCTCCTTGTGATGTGATTTGTAATGGAAGGTACTTGATAGCAATATTGTTGCTTCTTACTCCCGTGGTGGTCTGCACTCTGTTTTAAAGAGTTTGCAAGTATGCTGCATAAACTGCACTGAGACTCTGATGGTGGTTTTGAGAAAAAGTTGACAATTTTTTTTCTCATTTTTATTAGCTCAGTTCCTTGTGTCCTAACCAAAAGACAATCTTCTGCTGCAGTGTGGGGAGAGGAGCAATTCCATAAGTATATATGGTATATAAACCAGAGTGTTTGTAGCATGAAGCTACAGACAGACTGTTTTTTATAATGAGGTCCTTTATTTATAACTTGTCTGCCTCACTGAAAATACTAAGCATGCTGTTTTGCTTTCTAGAAAACAGATATTTGGTATACTTGAGTAAATACTAACTGAAGGATATTACAAATGCTGGTGTGTATCTTTGGTTTGCTGTTTAATGAAGTGCCTGACTGTCCAGAGGAGGTGGTGTGCATTCTTTACTGCTAGGATATAGGAAGAAAAAGGGAAATAGAAACAAATAATTTTTTGTTCTAAATTTTTTTGGCAAATGGAAATTCCTCCCCCAACCCTGCTCCAATTACCATGGCCCTTGTAAAGGTATTTAGTTGCTGTCCAGTTCTTAGAACAATAAATAGTAAAAATAAGATTCCAGGGAAAAAGAATTCATGTTCTCTGTGGAACTCCTGACCATGCAAATTCAATCGTAGTCTTCTAATTCCTGCAGCAAATTCATCTGCGTGTGGCTGTCCACATCAATCTGCTAATTATGCTAGAGATAGTCATGAATATCACAGAGCTGATAAGAACAGACTAAAAGTATTTGACTGCTGAAGCTTAAATTAGAAATGAAATTGAATCTGGAGTCTAAAATGCATAAGTAAATAATAGTAATAGTAATTTCCTGTATATAATTGCAAAAAAACCCATAGTTTTTGAAAAACAGGATGCATTTTAGTAAAAGTCAGAGTGCCACTACCAGATAAGCGGCTTCAAGGATGCCTGTGTTTGCAGGTTTAGCTGCCAGCACTATCACAGGTACTTTCCAGACTTTACCTTCACAATAAAACCGGCTATCTTTCATGGAACACCAGCTAGTGTTNTAATGTTTTGGATTGTCTTGTTGTTTGTTTTTTTTGGTGGAGGGAAGTTGGTTTAGTTTCTTCTTTGGTTTGTTGTTTTTGTTTTTTTTTGTGAGAATCAAAATTCTCACAAAGTATTTTTTGAGTATTTATGATCCTGGCTAATAGAAGAAATACTATACGTGATTTTGGGGCCTCAATAAATATTTTAAATCTAACTTGTAATCCTCTTCAGTTTTTCAAACTAGTTTTGAAAGTAACCAGACTCTTTGGATTTGGGTTGTAACCTATTGAAAGGATAAGGAATTATGTTGTTTAAAATCACAGGTAACACAAAGGTCACATGGGAGGTATTGGGAGCTTCATCCAGCTTTGTTCAGGGATTGGCAAAACGAAGTTCTGAGGTTATAAAGAAGCAAAGGTGTGATTTAGTGGAGCTTAAAATCAGGTGTTTCACTAACACAAAAGTAACGACTCTTAGTCATTATTGACTTGCATTGTGTTTGTAGCAGTGACCCAGAGGTGAAAGGTTCCACATCTCATTTCCAACCCTCTGAGCTATGTAGCCCTACATAATTTAATTTGATGCAAAGCAATTATCAGGCAATTGATTTTTATTGATTGTGCTGTTGGACAGAAACATTTCTGTTGCAGCACACAAGAACTTCTGGGATTGCCATCCACCTGTATTCACAGTAAGCAGAGATATGTTTAAAGCTATGTAACTGAAGCTCTTAATGACCTTAGATCTCAGTAGGTAGAATGTTTCTTTCTTTACTTTCTGTGCTAGTGCATGCC
>WEZZ01007757.1:95599-117798 GCA_013400585.1 Chloropsis cyanopogon | reverse complement strand
AACCCAAACAATTCCATTATTTTGTGATGAGCTTCTATTCTGCAGAGATTTGGATTAACCAGTATTTTTTGCTGAAACTCTGTATAGTGGAAGGGGAGAAACTGGGAAGCTCCTGCTTGCCCAACAGGTTGGAGTCAAACCTCCTGCTCTGAAACCAAAGCATCATTTTGTAATACTGTTTTAAACATTCCTGGAAAAATACCCAACTGACATCTTTCAGCCCATTTTCTTGTAGCTGGAAATGCTCAGCCTGCATTTGTAAATCACCCTCTCCCAATCTCCCCATTTTCAGTTATTTTCTGTCAAGTATCTTATCTCCCTTAAAACTTTTCTGCAAATTACTTGTTCCTTTGACATTAAGACTTAAGCTGTAACGTGGACAGGCCTCTGATCTTCCAAACCCAGTTAAACCCAGTAATCAGACTTTAAGCTGATTTGAAAGTGAGTTGAGCTCTGTCTCAGTACTTTTTTCTTTTTCTGTTTTATCTGTGATTTAGGGAGAGATGATCCTGCTGTGGAGCAGGGACTGGGCCAGGTAATGCTCTTAAGGTCCTTACACCCATCTTTCCTCTCCTGTGACTGAGTCTGAGCTGTTTGTAGCTGAAATGGAGCCTTGGATGAATAAAAAATGGGTTTAAGTGACAATTCTTCACACTGAACAAACACAGGGAAGGAAAATGCAGGAGACATATGCCATGTTTCTGCTCTGATTTTCCATGGCCATCAGCTCGTCTTTAAAACAAATCAAGAAATAAGAGAAAAAGGAAAAATAAAACATAAAAAGAGCTTCATTCCCAGCAGCAATTACCAAATGAAGCCTGTGCTTAATGGGCATTTGCAGAGGGCACAGACACCACTTTGTGCCTCTGCGTTCTCATTAGGGCTCGTGCAGCTCCCAGCTGACAACCTGATAATTCTCACTGATAAAACAAATCTTTTTGGGTTATTGCTGCCTTCCTGTGCTGTCCCTGCTGGCCCGGCTCTGCCTTGAGAATTGTCAGGATTACAGAGTGAGCTGTGAAAACCCAGTCAGTGGGTGGAAAGTATATATTAAAATGAAACAACAAAACAACAAAGCAAAACACCCACTTTTTCTGCTTTCTGAGTTTTCTCTCTCATCCCACTTTTCCCTGCTATCCTAGGAGTGCTTGTCCTTTAAGAATCCAAAAACAAAAAATACAGAGCTGACTCATATTCCCTTTGAAATCAAATATTTAAATCTTAACTCAGCACAAGGGTTTGTGCCAGAGGCCACTATGATTTCCAGTGAGTGCCTCCCAGCAGGAAAAACTGGGATCTCCTCTGGAATTAACCTGGCCTGTTGTGCAGGCAGCACCATGCCAAGAGCCACCACTGTGGTCTTTTGGAGTATCTGGGTTGAAAATCAGAGTTCCTTGGAGATATGTGGGTGCTGGGAGACCTGGATCTCTGAAATACCTGGGAATAAGGTGCCCAAGGTGCTCCTGGAGATCTGCAAAAATTTCAGCTGGGCTTTTTGCCTTCCTGTAATGTAAAGCATCTGGAATTTAGAAAGAACAGCTCTGCTTTTCCCTGTGCTCCTTTAGGTGGCTAAGAGAGAGCTGAAGCTATAATAAATTAAATTGAAATATAAGCACTCATGTGGGGGCACACGTTGGTTCAACAGCGTGAGCTGGAAAATGATGGAGCTTTGGAGCTTTGCCCTGTAGGAAAGGCCCAGCAGCTCATCTGGAAACAAGTTCAGATGCAAGAACTTGTGTCACACTTAACCTTGGTTCCGGATTAATCATCAGTCAATGATTAAATGGAGTCGGTGCAAATTAGGATTGAATTGATTTGGGGTGGATCACATGGAGACTGTCCCGCTTTGACAAATTGGTTTTAAAGAGGAATTTTTCTCCCAGCCCAGTCCCTTTCCACGGACTGAACAGACACTCAGTGGAGGGCACAGGCTCTGAATTCCTGCCTGATGCCTGAATTCCTACCCACAGAGGCTCCTGATCTTACAAACCCCACAGGTAACTCAGTGAGGGGCAATTCAGTGGTTCTGCCTTTCCCCCAACACCTCTCTTTCCCAGATCATCTCTTGAATCCAGAATAAGAGCAAGACTAAGTGGTGGCAGAGCAACTGGGATGCTCTACAACCAACTCACACAAATTACTGTACTACTCACAGGAGCCCAGATTTCAGCAGATCTGCCTGAAATGGCTCCACATTTAGGATCTTCCAGCTTCAGACTGTAGCTCTGCAGGGGGATTTTGGGGTTGTCCCATGCACTCATTACGGAAAGAAAAAAAAATAGCAGGATTTAACACTTTGAATCCCTGGAAACGTTCAAGGCCAGGTTGGATGTGGCTTGGAGCACCTTGGGATAGTGGAAGGTGTCCCTGCCCGTGGCAGGGGGTGGAATGAGATGGGCTTTAAGATCCCTCCCAGCCCAAACCATCCTGGGATTCTCTGATTCTCTGAATAATTTTCAATCATGGCAAAGCCAAGGGAGAGTGAAAATAAAACATAATGCTGAGTAAACTCTGCTGTGAAGAGGTTAGAGTGACTGGAGTACTTTCCACGGAAAATGAGAAGTGCCATGTCACAGCTGAGGTGTGAGACATCCCACCATGGCAGGAGATGACCTGGGGCTGGGATTTGTTATTGCAGCAGTCTGGGTAGGGAAGGGTGAGGAGGGAGATTTGTGACTTTGACGGTGCAGCTTCAGGGAAAGGCAGTGCTGAGGCAGAGCTGGGCCTTCCTTTCCCCTCCAGATGAGTGGGAAGCTCCCAGCAAATGCCAGGAGGTTACACCTGGGGAGGGAGCAGAACAGCAGCAGTTGGTTGTTTCCCTGCGTGTTTTATAGCAGGTTGTTTCCTTGCACATCCTGATTTCAGAGAGCACACGAGGTGGGAGCAAGGCTCAGAAGCAGAGGATCAACATCCTCTTTTATTATGTGTAATATAAAATATTGCTGCTGCTGAACATCCTGCTGCTTCTCTGTCTGTGATCATTGTGGCCGAAACACTACCACCACAATTTGGAATAAAAGAGTTACAGGAAATGCTGGTGCCTCTTGGTTGGAGCTTTTTTTCCCCCCAGGGAGCAAAAATATTGCAAATATTTGTCTGTCACAAAGTGCTGTGTCCACCTCTGGGTCCTCAGCACAGGAAATATGTGGAGCTTCTGGAATGAGTCCAGAGGAGACCACAGAGATGCTCCAAGGCTGGAGCCCCTCTGCTCTGGAGCCAGGCTGGAGATCTGGGAGTGCTCACCTGGAGAGGAGAAGGCTCCAGGGAGAGCTCAGAGCCCCTTCCAGGGCCTAAAGGGGCTCCAGGAGAGCTGGAGAGGGACTGGGGACAAGGGGAATGGCTTCCCACTGCCAGAGGGCAGGGCTGGTGGGATGGTGGGAAGGAATTCTTCCCTGTGAACGGGTTGAGCTTTAAGGTCCCTTCCAAGCCAAACCATTCTATCATTCTGTGGGGCAATCACGTAATTAAGCAAACGCATAATTAAGAGCCGCAGAGTCTCCTGTGCCAGGAGCATCCCAAGGAACTGCATCGTGTTGGAAAGCCCTGGGAACTGACAGTGCCCTGTTGCTCTCTTGTTGCCCTGTCCAGGCCAGGCGTCGTCGTTCACGCAGCAGCCCCAGGACCAGGTGGTGATCGCGGGGCAGCCGGTGACGCTGCTCTGCGCCATCCCCGAGTACAATGGCATCGTGCTCTGGATCAAGGACGGGCTGGCCCTCGGAGTCGGACGGGATCTCTCAAGTAAGTCGGGAACCTGTTAGAACCCTAGTTACTAAAAATTTTAAAATTTCTGTACTAACACTAACCCCCAAGAAAACTCTACATTTAACCTAAAACCATTAAAAAGCCTTCCAAAATTAAATAATAAAACTAAAATAATATCGTTTAAATAAAAGTGTATAATATCACATAATAAAAAACTTAAAATTTAAAATATGGTAATATATCTAACAAAATAAAAGTTTTAAAATAAAAACTAATCCTTCTTCACCTTCTTCTTCATAATTTTAAATAATATTATATAATTAAATTTAAAAGTCCACATTAAAAGCCACAAATAATTAGTTATTATGTTAAAAATAAAAACAATTTAAGTGCCATTTCTTAATTAAACAGTTTATCCTTAAAAACCTTATAAAAATACAACTTCATTTTTAACTTATTAGAATAAACTACTATAAAACTCACAATTTATAAAACTGTAATATAAATAAAAACTAATAAACATCTAAATCCAAACAAAAAATACCATCTCACGCATTTTAATCCCAACCTTAACCAAAAAAAAAAAAATCCACAACCGCCCTCCATAAAGAAGGAAAGCAGGAGCTCTCCTTGCCCAACATTTACTTGGGGAATAATGTTTTCATTTCAACTCCAACACCTTCCAGTCTGCCCAAAAATAGGAACTGATGTTTGGAATAAACCAAAATCTGTTTCACTCTGACCTGAAACAAAACTGTTGGCTCCCACAGATGTCACCTGACCCTTTGAAAAGCCCTGGTTTGATTTCCTTGGAAACTAATGTCACCTTTCCAAAATGTGGGATGAAATGTTTTATAAATGTTGAAAGTCCCTGTTTTGATATTCTCAAAAAGAAAAGAACCATAGGATATCCTGAGTTTGAAAGGACCCACAAGCCTCTGTTTGCTTTGGACAAGTGTTTGTGGCTTCCTCAAGCTTCAGTTTTGGCAAATCTTAGTTTGGTGACCAAATTCCTCAGAACTCACATTCCTTAATCCCACACCCACACTGTGATTGATGGCTAATTGCAGCTGGTGCAGACTGGCGCAATACTGGGGAAGTTTAGAGTTTATTCCGTATATTTTGGTGGAAAACACTAATTTGGAACTGAAATATTTCATGTGAGCAAGGAGAGTGTTTGCTGGAAACAGCCTGGGAGGACATGGAGCCCTTCAGGAGCTGCAGTGTCCCCCCAGGCTCTGCAGAGCTGGTACACATGTGACACTGCTCAGCTCCTGGTGACCTGAGAGAGTTTTCCCCAAGGCAAGAAGCAGCATTCAGAAACCAGGGGAGGCTCTGTGCTTTTTGGTCTCCAGGGACCCTGCTCTTCCCTAAAGTGCAGTGCCTGCTTCTTCTTTCCCTCTATTTTTTTAGTAACACATATAATTGCTCATTTACAGCCATGCCCGAGTGAGCAGCCCCGTCTTTGCCTGTTTTTCAAAGCTCTGAGCCACAATTTTTGCATCTATTAGAGAGCTGAGCTTCCCATGCAAGACCTTGCAACATGACTGAGTAACAAGAGCTCCAGTGAAGTAGGGAGCTGATGTGAATGACTTCCACAATTAACAGAGTCGAGGCTGCTGGAAGCCACAGGAGCTGCCAGCTCGCGTGATACCAGCTCAGCCAGTGTCTAATTAGCACAATACAAACAAACCCATCATTTGTACTTCTCGCGGTTCAGGAGAGCACATCCTGCTGTTGATAACTGGAGGAACAGCAGAAGCACAAGTGTGTGCCAGGGCTGTGTTACACAGGGCATTGGGCACAGCAGGACAGGGGGGTGGCACCTTTCCTCCCGTGTGTCCATCCTGTGTGTCCAGCCAGGCTGACCAGGGCTGCTGGTGCTCCCAGACCCCTGCCCAAGCTTTACACAGAGCTAATCATGGCTGTATTCTAGGGTGTCACCTCAGCTGACTTCAGGAGCTGAGGATATTCCATGATGGGTTGCAGAGGAGCAGGAGGTGGTGGGTTTCCTGGTGGGAGGGCTCATCCCTTTTTCTTGGCCAGGGAGGTGGTGAATGCCCCAGCCCTGGAAGGGTTCAAAGCTAGGTCGGAGAAGGCCTTGAACAACCTGATCTAGTGGGAGGTGTTCCTGCCCATGGCAGGGGGACTTGGGTCCTAATGATCTTTAAGGTCAAAACCAAACCTTCCAACACTTAACATTCTATGATCCTATGATTCCTTGGGATTTCATTAATGCTCCTTCATCAGCACTTCCTTTTTGAACCTGTAGAGCAAAACGTGCACTCTCTTTCCTGGATTTGGCAGGTTTTTTCTCTCTCTCTTTGGGCTGGCTGCCAGGGAGAGGAGGAAGCTGCCTGGATCCTGGCAATTGCTGTGGGGTGCTGGGGCTCTGGACCCGTGCTCTGCCCTCCTCATCCCTGGGCTCGTGGCTCCAGCTGCCTCCTGACCCGTGCTTTGCCTTTGGCAGGTTATCCGCGCTATCTGGTCGTAGGAGACCATCTGTCAGGTCAGCACCACTTGAAAATCCTGCGAGCTGACCTCCAGGATGACGCCGTGTACGAGTGCCAGGCCATCCAAGCCGCCATCCGATCCCGACCTGCCCGGCTGACTGTCCTCGGTGAGTCCCGGCTCCTCACACCCTCAGCGTATTTGTTGGGGGTTTCCCTGCCTTCATGGTCACACTGAGTAGCTTTTGATAAAATGTGTTGTTGCTGGATCAAGAGGACTGGGAATGAATCCATCGTGAGAGCAGTGGGGGAGCAGCTCAGTCCTGAGAACAGGATCAAAGGAAGCTGCTTGGGGAGTGAAGCAGCTCTGGGGTGGAGTATGACAGTTCTAGGAGTCACACAGCAACCGAGTGTTTGGCACTTCAGCTTTATGGATTTATGACCCAATTCAAGAGAGTCTGTCCATAAATTTAAGGATATGAAGAGTGTCAGTCTCATCACTTATGCGTTACCCTGCCTACAGGGCCAGGACAACTCCACCCCCTAAGGAAAGACTGGTTTCATACTATTGCAGTATTTTTACACTATCTACATACTAATATTTTATCACCCTGCGTTTCTCAGTAATTCATCTTTCCTATGAGCAGCACAGGAGGATATTGCTGGAATTGCAAACTGGAAGTGGCTCCCAAAATCATGTAGAGGACTCTTTTGTGTGGGAGATGGGTGGGGAGCACTGGCAGAGCTGGAGGGCTTTGTTGGCCACCTGGCAGAGCGGGAGGGAGGCTCTCCCCACAGGAGTGCTGGGAAAAGGCAGCCACGTCAGCCAGGCTTCCCGGCATGGACGTGGCTTCAGAGAAGTTAATGAAAATGCTATTTTTCTTGAACAGCTTGGACAAAAACCAGTCTGTATTGCTGCTCCCAGATTCATCCTGATTATTCAACCCAATTATTCAACCCTTAAAGTGAAACCACTTGCATATTTAAGTTTGTTTAAATTGATGATTGCATTTCTTTTTTCCTTGTTGTTTTTATTCCTGGTTAGTTTCTAGGGAGGGAAAAAAAATAGCCCACATTTTAAAAAGATCCAAATCAAGAATTCTGGTACTTTTAGTCAGATCAACACTGATTAGTTTTAAGCAGCCAAAAGAAGTGAATTAAGGTACCAGCTGTAGTTGAAGGTGCACGACACTGGAGTCTGCACTATGAAAATGAGTTCAAATTCCTGGTTTGCAATTTCCCCTCATTTGTTTTTCTCCCTGCACAATCCTACAATGTTCCCTACTCCCAAACTTTCACAGCTGCCATCCCTTCCTTCCCTGACCCTGACAATAATGATGATTTTCCTTTGATTTCTCCTTCTTCTCAATCAACCCTTGGCAGCAGCTCAGAGCTCTGACATGTGCCCATACATGAAATAATCCTGGAAATGAATGGGAAAGGGAAACGTTGCTCACCGACAACCCCTCCTTCGCCTGAGCTCCCTCCTTCTGTTGTGAAAGCAGAATACATTGCGGGAGCCAGACAAAAGAAATAATGTTATTTAATTAGAGCTAAAGATTTCAAAACTAATTTAGTCCCAGGGCGTACGTCAGAGCTGCTGCGAAGCGTTGATTGAGCAGAGAGATGTTTTTATGGATCAAAAGGAAATCGTTATTATCTGTGGGGTTATGGAATGTGTTGAATAGATGGTAGTTAATGTTTATGTGGATATACATGGTAGTTGCTAATTGGTACATTTACCTAAGATGTTCAGCAACTTATATTTGCAGAGTGTTTTCCTTTTAAGAAAATTAAAGTTACAGTGTGTTCAATTTAGGCCGAATCGATGAGCCAGTGTGGGTTTGGAACCGACTGGTAGCTCATCTTTAACTTTAGGGGTATTTATGCAGATGTTCTGAGGGGGAAAAAGTGGTTACAGCCCCAAGGCTGCCAGAGCTCCAGGAGCATTTGCACAATGCTCTCAGGGATGCACAGGGTGGGATTGTTGGGGTGCCTGTGTAGGGCCTGGGGTTGGACTGAAAGATCCTGTGGGTCTCTTCCAGCTCAGGAAGTTGTGTGATTCTATGACATTTCAGGCTGGTTGGGATGGTAGGAGTGATGATCCCGCCTTTGCAGGGGGTTGGTGATCAGCAGCTCACAGTGCTCCTTTGGGATGGGGTGTCCTGTGCTGACAGCGAGGGCAGGGGCTGCTGTGGGATCTGTGCTCTGTGTTTTAGCCACCCCAGTGGAGGGGACAGAAGTAGCACATGAAGAGTAGAAGCCTTAAGCCCCCCGTGTTTCTGACAGCTGGGGACAATGTGCAGTCTGTCAGGCTGAACTCACCACGTGACAGGCGGGTAACATGTGTCTGTGAAGGGGGAGAGACATTTCTGGTGCTTCCAGATGTGCAGCATCACCAGCTGTGCAGACATCCCTGCTCTGAGCATGCAGTGTGTGAGCCTGCTGTAGTCGTGAGCTAAGTAGCTGTGTCTGGAGGGAGCTGGATCTCCCAGATTTCATCGCCCTGGCTTGGGAAGGGATGTGCCAGGCTGCCTGAGCCACTCACAGGAAGATGCCTGGGGAGTGTTCCTTCATCCCGGTCTGCCCAGCTTCACCTGAGGCTGCAGACTTCCCCTGGGCAGGAGAGGATCGCTGAGGCATCCCTGGAGCTGGGTGCAAACCATGCAGCTCTCAGGGAAGCGATCGATCACAGCTGAGACAGAGCTGAGAGGCTCTGATGGCTGGGGGGCTCTGGTGGCTGGGAGCCCAACAGCTGCTGCTGGTTTCCCAGTGACTCAAGGGCTCTTCAGCCAGCTGGGTGTTAGAGGCATCTCTATCCCACTCTATCAGCCCCAGCCTTGTCTCTGGAAAAATAACCCTGCCTGGTTTTTTGTATGGGTTGGTGCTGCCTTGTCTGTCCTTGCCAGATTTTCCACTTCCTTGGTATCAAGAAATCCCCTAATGCCTCCAGATTCAGGCTCCACCTGCTGTCATTCATGTCTAACAGCTTTGTGGGGCTGATGCCTCCTACTTCCCTGCTCAGATGCACAGCTACACAATTTTAATTAAATATTTAAGGTTTTGTCACATTGTTTTCAAATCTACATGGTTAAATGTAGTGGAACAGATCATTCCATAGCCTTGGAAGTCCAAACACTCAAACAGACGAGCCTATTCATGTCATCAGCATCAAGGAAAATCTTTTCTTTGTGGAGCTCCAGGGACAAATATTGCTGGGAAATGTTGTTAATGCATCCCAAAGCTGCAGGGTTCCCCTTCTCCAGGTCTCCCTCACCTTCCCTCCTACCATGGCCCAAACTCTCTGAGGAAGCAGTCTTTGCCCAATCTCCTCAGGATATCTGTCCCAAGCAGGGAAGGTTGATAAATCTGATGGGATGGGATTCACGACATATGGAGGCATCCAGATTTTCTGCAAGCAAAGGATGTCAAGGCAGTTTGGCAAGGGAGCCCAAGCCAGGCAGGCTCTGGGAAGCCACTGGAGGGCTATTTGCTACCTGGTACATCTCTAATGGCAGGGCTGCTTAATTTATGATCTATTTAACTAAGCCAGGGTATTAATTAAATAAAGTAAGAGCCTGATTAGGACTTGGAGAAATTTAAAAATAAAATCAGGCTGCAATCGAGCGAAATTGCAAAGCAAACACTTTGGCTGTAACCACTGGAGAGTTCCCTCCAGTCTTCCATCAAAGCTCATAGCAGGGAGGGCAAATACAAGAGATTATATTGCCAACAGATGTGTGTTGTTAAAATATGCATCTGCCAGCCGTGTAGCTTCAGGAGCCAGAGGGCTCGCTCGTGGATCCTTCTGCACTCGCGGGACCGTGAAGGAATTTGAGGCCCCGGCAGCCGAGCTGGGATTTGCAGACACGTTAATTAGTGTTGAGTTCCCAGATCTCGGAGGCAGCCAAGCGAAGAGAAACTTTGAAGAGAGCTTTGGTTTCCCTGGGAGGGAGCGAGGAGGGGAGAGGGGAGCCCCGGCTCGCAGTGCCGACATGGCCGCAGCGCAGTGACACCTCGGCCTGCAGTGACATCTCGGCCTGCGGTGACACCTCGGCCTGCGGTGACACCTCGGCCTGTGGTGACATCTCGGCCTGCGGTGACACCTTGGCCTATGGTGACACCTCGGCCTGCGGTGACACCTCGGCCTGTGGTGACGCCTCGGCCTGCGGTGACGCCTCACAGGTCACCTGCAGTGACCAGGGCTGGCAGGACCCACTGTGCCTGGAGGATGGAGGAACCAGGACAATGAAGCAGATGGATGATGAGGTGTTGGAAATGGATGGCTCCTCTCCTTCATGGTGCCTTGGCAGGAGCATCCCAAGGCTGTCGTGGTCTGTTCTCCCCAGCAGATGTGGCATCTTCAGCCTGGTGATGCCTTGTGAAGGCTGACCTGGAACAGAGGCTAGAAGGAGCTAAAGAATAAAGTAGGGATTTATTAAAAGGTCTCAATAGATCCACTTTGGGCAGCACAAGAGCCCAGCCAGGGCTGCACCCAAGATGAACCCAAAATGTATGACCAGTCATGAGGTCTCTCGCTTTTGTAAGTTCTGGTCCATTTCATATTGGAGCTAATTGTCCAATTACAGCTTTAGCCCATGAAGTCCCATCCTTCTTGTTTTTCTCTCTTCAGCCCACATTTTTTATGCTCTTGGGCTGAGATTTGGATCATTTGTCCTTGGTCCCCAGCTAGAGAAGGAATTGTTTTGTCTCCCTACTCTGTGAAGAGAGCTTACCATCCCCTAATATGAAGCTCAGACCCACACACTAGAGCAGCACAGAATGTGAAAAATATAAAAGCTAAAACCTGAGGCATCAGCAGCCACGTACCTCGGGCTGTCCCAGGCAGCTCCCAGGCACCACTGGCTTGGCACAGGGAAAAGGTTGGTCCCAGAGGTGCCATGGGAAATTGGCCACAAGCAGGAAAAGGGAATATGAGGGTGTGAGGAGGGAGGCAGGGGAGATACTTCCAGAGACTTAAGGTGAATAATTGATAGGCAATTAACTTGTACCTTCACCTTTTATAGTCTAATTCCCTCTCTCCTCCCCTCCACAGCCTCTTCTAATATTAACTCTGTCTTCACGTGTGTCCCATTAGGAATAAAGCTTTCTTAAATCAACATGAATTATTTAACTCTACAGATTAATTTAATTTGAAGTGAGAGCTCCTGTCTCTCTTACAATGGCACAAGACAGAGACAGGAGGAGGGTCACTGGGGTGTCAAGTGCATCCACATTCAATCACAGCCATTTTCCTCTTTTTATTTTATTTTTTATTTTATTCCAATCCTCTTTCTTGCCAAGTCTTTCCAGTCCTCCCCTGCAGAGCAGAGTAAGCATTTCCATTATCAAAACGATGGTTGGCAGCTTGAGACATCTGCATTTCCCAGCTTTCAAGCTCTTTAGTGGAGTTTGATCAGGAAATAAAGAGGTTATGTCCTGGGTAAAGGCCCTTTCTCAACATTTGTTTGTAATGCTGAGCTGCAAGGAGAAAATGTGAGGAGGTGATGTTTCACATCCAAAAACAGTTCCGCTTGGAACCCTTTTTCCACACTTTTTAATGGAATTCAATTCTCTGAATGCAAAATTCAGAGCATGTAGAGCTGGGATGTCAATTCAAAAAAAAAAAAAAAAAAAAAAGTGATGAAAATGTGATCATTTTCTTCCAGACAGTCTCTTCTCCTTGAACAACTTTGGGTCTTCACAAAGCTGCATTTTCTGCTGGGAATATTTTCAGTGGCAAAACAGCAAGTGGGTCTACTGGGAATGAAACAGAAACATCAAACAATCGAGCACAAATCCCAAATAACCTAAATATTTGATGTCGTGTCTGAGCAGCTTAAGTTTACAGCTTTCTGAGCCAACTCCTTTTGATAGCAGAGGGTGGCCGGGTTTCCTTGCTCACGTCCCTGTGGGGCTTTGGGGTGGGAAGGCATCTCCATGGGATTGACCATTCCTGCCAGGCAAACCCAGGGGCTCAGAGGTGAAAGGCAGTCACTGCCTCGAGCAGTCTAGAGCTGGAAAACAGACCACAGAGAGGGGCTGTGCGCTACAAAACTGGGTCCTGAGATCTCCCTCGGTGGGTTTCATTATCAGAATAAATCACATGAGACTCCATTTTCTCCATGGTGGAAAAAGCCCCTGCTTTATTCACATAACTCATTTTATACAGTTTTACAGACTTGTGTGTGACTCCAATTGGTCAGTAGCTTTCTTGCCAATTACCTTATTGGTTAGTAAAAGGTATTTTGCTTGTCTATCAAATCCCACTACTCTTCAGTTACATATTTTCTTCACTGGCTTTCATGGGATAGATTTAATGTTTATGTGGTGTTAGTTGTTTTACACCCAGGAATAGATTGGTATGTTAACGAACTGCTCACACCAGGATTGCTTTCACATGGGAACTTGCAAAGTGCCAGCTTGACAAGGCCAGCCATCTATTTAACAGAGCAGGCCTGATTTTATGAGGCCTTTCTTTTATAGTTTTTCTACCTTACTGCAACATTTCACCTGGGTATTGGGAAGTGCTGCTTTCCTCATTCTGGAGGGGTTTGCACCTTGTCTGTGAGGAGAAGGAGGAGAAGGGAAGGCAGCATCTGCATGAGCTCTGTTCTCCTTACTTTGAAGGAGACAAGCAAAATGATATCTTTACATCCCCAGTAAGTACATCTGGGCTGGTGGTGGGTGCCACCATGGATGAAACTCTCCATGGGACAGAGCCACCCACCTCGGGCTCTGCCAGGGTTGTAGCAGTGGAGTAACAACTTTGCAGTCATACAAGCATGGGCAGAAGAAAGCTAAGGAAGGGGTTTGTTTCACCTTACAGACATTGAAAATTATAAATATAATAGAACCATGGAATGCTTTGGTTTGGAAGGGATATTAGAGATCCTTTCACTCTTCTTCCTTGCTCTTCCACTATCCCAGGTTGCTCCAAGCCCCCTCCAACCTGACATTGAACACTCCTAGGGATGGGGCAGCCACAGCTTCTCTGGGCACTCTGTACCAGCACCTCAGCACCCTCACAGGGAACAATTGCTTCTCCTGCTCTCCTGGAGCCCCTTTAGGCACTGGAACGGGCTCCAGCCCTTGAAGTATCTCCATGGCCTCCTCTGGGCCCACCCTGACCCATCCATGTCCTTCCCCACAGGACAGGGCTGTGTCTGAGCAGAGGCTGGTGTTCAGTCACATCGGGGGAAGTTCAGCAGGGCCAGGCCAGCACTAAGCAGGTGCTGCCCCTGCTCCCTCAAACCCTGCTCCAGATGGGCTCACACAGTTCTTACAAACTTTGTGGTTTCTTAATGCCCTGGGCCCGACTGATGCTGCCTCTCCCATCAAAGCTCCCCTTCCCATAGCCCTCAGAGCCACACCAGCATTCCTACCTGCACACTGAAGACTGAAATACCACAGAGTAAACAGGAAGAGAAACAGAAAGAAATGATTAATGTTTGTGTTTCTGCACCAATCTGTGATTCCTTGTCTCGATGCAGGGAGGGCATCATGGTTCTGACCCGTGGTTTTATCGAACACGAAGCATTTGGCTTCTCTCTGCAGTCCGCTGGGCTGGGCTGACCTGATGGATGCAAAGCCCAGAGGGCTGATAAAAAAACCTTCCTGATTTTTAGCCATCCCTTTTTCTCTTCCCAGCCTCTTCTGCTGGCTCTGCTGCCGCCCTGGCCCCCCGTTACCCTAGCTGTGATAGCCCTGAGGGTGCTGTGAAATGATGTGGGGGTGCTGCGTGGCAGGACCCCTCTGTGCTGCTGTGCTCATCGCTCCTTCCTATGTCCGCACCTCCTCCTGCTCTGGGCACGACCCCTCTGCCCCTCACTGCCATTCCCCCGGGCTGCACAGGCCAGCTGGGGGCCAGCGGCTGCCTCCACATCACACCAGCCTTTCCCTCTGCTGCACCCAGCGTCACCAGCTCCCTGGGATGCCTGTGGACAGCGGGCATTATTTTGCTTCATGCGCTTTTGAATCGCTGACACCTCACATTCTGCACCAGCCAGACCCCGCACAAGCAAACCTCGCTTTGCTTTCACTCCTACGCACGATTCTCCCTCTTGCCAATCAAGACCCAGCTCCCCCATCTGCATCCCGCCCGTGCTCCTCCGCATCTCCATCTGTGCTCCCGGCAGCCCTTTTGTGCCTCTCCCAGCTGCGCACGGATGCGATGCCGATTGCGGCGCCGGGAGCCGCCACCGCCAGGAGCTCGGTGGGTTGTTAGCGACCTGACACAAGTATTGACTGCCTCTCCCCTTGCCAGCCGGCAGAGAAGAACGAGGCTCTCGGAGCGTGACATCACCTGAGCGACAGCCCCCGCTTGGCTATCGATCGCCCAGGTGACAAATGAACCGGCGGCTCGGCGGGGCAGGACCGGCCGCGAGAGCTGCCTGAAGGGATCCCAGCCCTCTGCCCGTGCCCAGCCTGCAGGAATGTTGTTTCCTGTTCCAGGAGCTTGGCCAGCGCTTTCTGCTTGTCTTGCCTTTTCCTGCTCTGTGAAGCGTTGTCCAGCCTTGCCCCACTGAGCGTGAGCTTCTCTGTCATCCATTGGACGGTTCAAGGTTCCCAGCACAGCTCCCAGCCTCTCCCAGCACAGCTGCCAGCTCAGCCAGCATCTCCCAGCTCACGGTGAAGGAATCTCTCTGTTTTGCATCCATCTTGGTGCATCCCTGGTGCCACTTGCTTTTGGTGCTCCTGTCCCTGTGATGGATGCCAGCCTCCCATCGGGCAGGAGCACTGGCATGGCTTTGGAGCTGTGGCATTCCTTCTGGCTTCAACTGGGCTGTAAAACCGGATAGTCATGTCTTAATGACTGACCTGTGGGTGCCCTTGGTAATTAACAGGAGAATAACCTCTCCTGCCTCAGGATATTTCTCACGTGCCAAGATGGACAAATGACCCTCTGGAAGGGGCTATTACTCCTTTTTTTGACATTAAAGGTGCCTGATGTGCTCAGATTTGCTCCCTTCAGTGGGCAAAGAGAGGTGGAAAGCACGGAGATGGCATTGGATGACCCACCAGGACTCTCCAGCCTCCTGCTCTGGGGAATTGGGCTGGTACTCTCCCCCAGGGACAGCCACAAAGCCACAATATCGGGTTCCTTTAAACTCAACTCTGACCTCCACAGAGAGAGAGACAAGGGATTCATGGCAAATTATGGATTTAACACCTATGATGAATCCCCATTACAGCATGAAATGAGAAAGGAAAATGTAGCTAAATGGAAGATTTCCCCTGGGCAGCAGGAGGCTGCAGTTCCTGAGAGGCTGGGGAAAATAGAATGAAAAAAATGGGAAAACAATAGAGAACTAGGAAAAACCTTGTTCCATTAACTAAATATTGCAAAACCTTTGCAAACCACTGCTTGCAAGTTAGTGGGGTTTAAAGGCCAGGGCTCAGACTCGTGACACATCCAAGGTTTCCAAATCCACCCCCGTGGTTGTCATGACAAGGGGAAATGAAATACTGTTGATGATGTTCCCTTGGGGGCTCAGAACAACTGATCCCCTGTCTCTGGGGCCAGGACCTGCCCTTCACTACCTTCTGAGTCTAGCCTGACCTTGCATCAGTCATCTCCCTTTGGGAAATACCAATGGAGCATCAGAAGGATTTAAAAATGCACTGAAAAGTGCACTTTTATCTTAGACCAGGCTCCTGGCTCCCAAACATGAGGTCATGTTGGACAACAAGGCCAGGTTGGACAGGGCTTGAAGCAACCTGGTCTGGTGGAATGTGTCCCTTACCCATGGCAGAGGGGTGGAATGTGATGATTTCTTAAGGTCCCTTCCAACCCAAAGCATTCCAGGATTTCACAACTCTAGGATAATTCATCTGGAGATGAATTCCCACAGGGAGAAGCCATCAGTAGCTGCCACTGGGTGGCTTTCCTGAAAATGCAGGAAGGAAGACAGGATTTAACAACCAAATAGGGGAGGAAAATCCGGGAAGAGGCTCTCAGAGTGCTGCCTGCTTGGCTTGTCCCATGGGCAGAAAGGGAACCCGGTCATTTACGGCCTCAATGGAAACACACACAGCCTGGGGTAATTTCTGTGGTGCCAAAGCCTCCATGTACAATCCTTCGGATCCCTCAGGCTCAAATCCCTCCCTTAAGGAACAGGAAAAAGGAGCAGAGTGAGGCAGGAGCAGAAGCCCTTGGGTCACGGACATGGTCCCTGCGCTCACTGCAGCTCTGGCTGCGACAGGAGGGCATCCAGGAGCTTGGAGCAGTCACTCATTCCCAGGGCTGGGCAGCGGCCAAGCAGAAACACTGCAGAGTCACAGTTGTGGAGACAAGTGTCGATAATCTCCACTGAGTCATGAATCATGGAGGAGCTGAACTCTCCTCCCCGTGACCCCGTGGATCCTCTCCCCATCCTCATGGCGATGAGTGCCGGACAGCCTGCGGTGGGTTCGGATAATCCTGGGAACATCCTCATACCCTAGGTGACTGTTTCTTATTCAGGTTGTTGCTAGGGAATTCTGCAGAGATTTCTCCTAGTGGGTGAGAAGTGACTTTCAAATCAGTGGCAGCATGAAAAAATTGCATGGAAAAATAAGTGTCTTTCATGAGATCCCATTTAATTGCTAACGAAGACAAAAATCACAGCTCTCACATTTGGTTCCACAACAAAACCCAGATAGCAGCTGCCCTGTACATATCTGATTCCAACTGGTAGGTTTAAAAGATACAGAAGGTATTTAATGATAATGATAATGATTTACATTTATATAGTGCCTTGTATCCGCTGGGATCACAAAGTGCTTTATATATGTATGGATAAAAATATACTGGATAACAAGCACTCCATCTATCACCAAATCACAGCCCCTTCCCTGGCGAGGCTGCAAGCTGTTCAGGAAAGAGTTGCTGCATTTCCAGAGCCACTCTACGTCCTCGATCCTACAGCACTTGGGGTGTTCTACAGTAATTTTGTAATAAAACCAGGTGATAAAAACACTTTAAAAACAATGTCATAAAAAAGGAGAACCCTCAGTGTCATAAAACGGCACGCAGTGGAACAGGAGGGGAAACTTGAGAGGGAGAAGGTTATAACGGTTTTAAAATAAAACAGAGTAGGTTTGGGTTGGATATTGGGAAGTAATTCTCCCTTGTGAGGGTGGGGAGCCCTTGGCACAGGGTGCCCAGAGAAGCTGCCCAATCCCTGGAAGTGTCCAAGGCCAGGTTGGACAAGGCTTGGAGCAGCCTGGGATAGTGGAAGATGTCCCTGCCCATGGCAGGGGAGTGGAACGAGGTGAGCTCTAAGGTCCCTTCCCACCCAAACCATTCCATTATTCCACAATAAATAGGGACAGTTGCCATCAGGAAAATCAGCTCTGGAGGAGAAATGAAACTCCAGCTGCTCTGAGTTAGAAGGTGAAGAGCTAGGCCAGCAGTTACAGCCCCAAAGCATGGGTACCATCAGAGCTGGGTAGTCAGGGACCTCCCAAAATTACTTTGGAGGTAGCAACACAAAGAAAAATCCTGCTACCTGATGCTCAAATGTTGCTTCTTCTTCCATGCTCTGCTTTGTCCTGCTGTGGAGCAAATCTGTTCCCATGGGTTGGTGCAACTCAGCCTTCCCCCAGCAAGCTCTGCCCATGCCACTGTGTTTTGGTGCCTGTCCTGGGAGGGATGAAGCCTTCCCAGCCCAAAATCCTCCATCTGAAAGGAGCCACTCAGTTATGCCCCTTTGGTGGCAGCCTCTGGCTCAGCTGGGCCTGGGAGGCAGGCGAGGGGAGGACGGAAGGCAGAGAGAAATCAAGGCTCTCAGAGACATTCATTCAAAATTCATAGGCGCAAAATTGCAGTCTGCATGGATTTGTTTCCTTTGGAAAATTACAGGAAGCTACAGGCACCAACAACTGTTATTCAAATAGCCACTTTGGATGATTAGGATGGCAGGAGGCTGTACTTACACATGCAGACCCAATATAATCAGGCGTGAGGCAGGGTGGGAAGGCAAGGCCGGGGAAGGGAAGCTGGAGGAGCTCAGAAGCAAAAACAGCAGCAGGGTGGCTCTGTGGGAAGAGCCACGGGGCCAAATCCAGCCCCACTGCTGGATGCAGCAGGAGCAGCCAATTAGCTTCCAGGTTTGGGGTGATAAGGAGAGCACAGAGCTGGGAGGTGATTCCTGGGGGAAGTTTCTCAGCCCTCATGGGTCAGCAGCTGAGAACAGGCAGTGCACAAGGACAAGCACCATTCCTGCAGCGAGGGCTTTGCTCTGCCCTGCACATACATCACAGCCCAGGGAGCCCCACAGAGCCATGGAATCCCACAGTGGTTTGGGTTGGAAGGCGCCTTAAAGGCCACCTCATTCCAGCCCTCTGCCAGGGCAGGGACACCTTCCACTCTCCCACGTTGCTCAGGTTCACCCTCCTCATCTCCCACTCTCCTGCCTTCCAGCGGAAAATCCATCATCACTCCCCTGCCTGTTATAAATCAAAAAAAAAAAGTTTTGGCCACACTGAATTTATTTAAAAAAAAAAAAGAACTTTAAAGCCACACACACACAAAACCCTGAGCAAATACTGCTTTGAGGATTGGCCTGTGGGTCAGCAATGAAACACAGGCAAAACATCTGAGCCATGAAGGGTGAAAATTGTATAGTAAAAGTAAACTCTGCAGTACAAGCAGAAGAAAAACTCTTGGCTTTGTACTGGGGAGCTGCTTCTCTCCCTTTTAAAATGCTTCTCTGCAGTACCAGAGGTGTCATGCAGTGCAGAGCAGCCAAGAGCATCTCACCCTCCGCCGGCAGCAGCCCCCGCTCAGCCCAGCCCTCCCCAGGGCTGCGCCTCTCCCGCGGATGGACGGGTTCCAGCCGCCTGCCGCGCCTTCGCGGGTGCCTCGAGGTGTGGGGGAATGTTTGCACACAGGCCCTCGAGGCCCATCTGTGCCTCGGCAGCAGCAAACACGTGGCTTGGCAGGGTTTGGCTGGAAGCGCCGCGGGAGCAGCGGGCGCAGGCATCCAGAGCCGTCAATCCCAACCTGCTGGGGCCCTCAGCCAGGCAGAGCCACAGCCCTGCAGGAGGGTCCCACCTCCTCTGCCTGGCTGCAAGGGCACGCAGGGCTCCAAGGGAGAATGGCTTTAAATTGTCAGAGGTTTGGGTTGGATATTGGGAAGAAATTCTTCCTTGTGAGAATTGCCCAGAGCAGCTGTGGTTGCCCCATCCCCAAAAGTGCTCAAGGCTTGGTTGGATGGGGATTGGAGCAACTTGGTCTGCTGGAAGGTGTCCCTGCCCATGGCAGGGGGTGGAACTGGATGGGTTTTAAGGTTCTTCCCAACCCAGACCAGTCTGGGATTCTGAGATTCTGTCATCTCTGTAATGTCAGTAAAGAGAGAGAACCAAATGGAAGATCAAAACGGTATTTATGGTGAAGGTGGATAGGAGGGATGGTGGCAGTGGGATTGTCTGGAGCTGGAGGCTTGAAGAAACCTGGTCAGGTAAAAGATATACCTGCTTATGGCAGGGGATTGGAACAAGGTGATCTTTAAGGTCCCTTCCAACGCAAACCATTCTGGGATTCCTTGATTCTACGGGTTTCTGTTCCATCAAACTCTTTTCCTGGCAAGTTAGCAATGTTCTAAAGCCCCTTGGTGATGGACAAAGGTGGATGTGGATGTCTTGGAAAGGAGAGCGTTCTAAAACAACAGAGCAGGAGGTCTGGAAGGAGTTGATTTTCAAGCACAGCTCAGAAGGCAGCTTGGACATTCTGCATGTGTAAGGAGACCTTCACAGAGCCTGTGGACGCTACTTAAACAAAGGTTCCCCCTCCCTGGGGCTTTTTGGGGTGACCTTGAACATGTGTTGGCTGGACACAGATTGTGACTAGCTACTTTGCACATCCAGCCTCTTTCTTGTCTTTACAAGTACTTCTCTCTTATCTGGTAGTATTTTGCAAAACTTCACAAGCTTTTAGTGGCGAGACTTTTGCTAAGAGGCTGTTGATAAATCTGGAGTAGGCAGCGGGAAGGCTTTAGTGACGTATTCTCTTCCTTTCGACTGGAAAAAGCAGCTTATCTGCTTTGGAGAATACAGGTTCTTCCTCTTTATCCACGTTGGAATCTTATCTAAACTGGTTCAGGTGGCAGAGCTGAGAGAAGGAAATAATTAAGCAAGAGACAGGTGAAATGCTAGCATTATTATTACTTAAATGGCCCAAACCTTTTACCTCGTGTATTTTTTATTATTATTTTACGGGTTTTTTTTTACTGCTGGTGATACATAACAAGGGAGAAATCGGTTTTTCCAGGTTATCTCACCCATCCACACACTTGCCACTTCACCCCCCTCCTCCCCACCCAAATATAAATCTTGTTTAACTGGTTCTGTTGGCAAGACAGAGAAATAATTAAGGCGAAGGTGGCTGCAGTGTTGATGTTATTACTGTAATGCAGCAGCCTGTTTAGTTTCTTTGCCAATGAAATGCAACCAGGGGAAAATCAGTTTTAAAGATTACCTCCCAGAGATGCAAATAAAGGAGCGGAAACCATGTAGTCAGGAAGAAATGGTCTCAAACTAGGAAACATTTCAAACTCGGTGACAGTCTCTTAGGGGCTTTTAAGACCACAATTTACCTTTTGACTGCATTCTATTTTCTCTGAAATCCTTTATTTCCCTCTTATTTATTGACTGGAGAGACAGCACAGAAACGAGAAAGTGATTCTCCAGCCGCTGGTCTTAAAAATCCATAGAAGGAAATTGTTCTCAGGAGTGCAGATTTTTGTTGTTGTTGGGCACTTCTTTTTCCCTCCCTCCTTGTTTTTAGCCCTCTCTGTGAACCAGGGCTTAATTGAATCACTTTGCCATGGAGGGGCCTCGAACTGGAAGGGATCAAGGTCAGCAGCTCTGTCTGGGAGCGAGAAGCCCTGACTAGAGGTGGGAGCCGTGGTGGTAACGCAGCGGGATGCAGCACATCCCGCTCCAGGCCAGCTCGGGATGGAGGTGCAGGTGGTGCTCTATCCATCCACACACAGCAGCTGCAGCTGAACCACAGCGAGGTCCTTCAGGGGGATCTCCTTTGTTTCAGGGATGGCACTGCAGGTTGGGAAATGGGCATCTCTGTGCTTGGATTAGCATCCCAGCCTTGGATTAACATCCTGCTCTTGGGACTGGCATCCTGCTCCCTGTGCAACATCCTGCTCTCAGATTAGTATCCTGCTCTAAAATTAACATCCTGCTCTCAGATTGGTATCCCACTCTAAAATCAACATCCTGCTCTCAGACTGGCATCCTGCCCTTGGATTATCATCCCTGGTCTTGGATTAGTATCCCTCTCTAAAATTATCATCCTGGTTTCAGATTAACATGCTGCTCCTGGTTTAGCATCCCAGACTTAGTTTAGCATGCGACTCTCAGATCAGCATCCCACTCTCAGATCAGCATCCCACTCTCAGATTAGCATCCCGCGCTTGGATTATCATCCCTGGTCTTGGATTAGTATCCCTCTCTAAAATTAACATCCTGGTTTCAGATTAACATGCTGCTCCTGGTTTAGCATCCCAGGTTTAGATTAGCATGCGACTCTCAAATCAACATCCCACTCTCAGATCAGCATCCCACTCTCAGATTAGCATCCTGCTCTTGGATTAGCAGCCTGCTCCTGGTTTAGCATCCCAGATTTAGTTTAGCATGTGACTCTCAGATCAGCATCCCACAATCAGATTAGCATGTGCTCTCATATTAATGTCCTGCTCCAGGTTTAGCATCCCACTCTGAGAGCAGCATCCCTCTGGACACAGTGGCACTGTGAGCCCCACACCTCGCCTGCCGCCTCCTGCCCTCTCGCAGTGGTTCCCCCCACCACACACACACACACACACACACACACACACACACACATACACACACACACACACACACACGTTCCCGCTTGCGGGTGTACCCCTGTTGGAATGATACTGAGACATGCAGAAAAAAGCAATCCCAGAGAATTCCCGCAGTGCTGGCCTAGTTAGCCTGTTCCCAGCTGTGAGCTAACGCTGCTGCCCAGGCGAGCCCCTGGAGACGGCTCTGCTTGGAAGGAATAACTTGATTAAAAAATAG
>WEZZ01007757.1:83783-94716 GCA_013400585.1 Chloropsis cyanopogon | reverse complement strand
AGTGTCACTGTGAGCCCCCCCCCCCTCTCGCCGCCTCCCCCCCTCCCGCACTCATTCCCCCCACCACACACACACACACACACACACACACACACACACACACACACGTTCCTGCTTGCGGGTGTTCCCCTGCTGGAATGATACTGAGACATGCAGAAAAAAGCAATCCCAGAGAATTCCCGCAGTGCTGGCCTAGTTAGCCTGTTCCCAGCTGTGAGCTAACGCTGCTGCCCAGGCGAGCCCCTGGAGACGGCTCTGCTTGGAAGGAATAACTTGATTAAAAAATAGTGCATCAGTTCAGGGTCAGAATTGGTGCAGCCCCATAATTAGAGCCTGGCTTTCAGAGATTAAATCCTTTAAGGCCAGCTTTCAGTCGCTGTGTTTAATTACTCCTCCTTGCATGTCCCAGCCCTGTCTTCACAGAAAGGACCATGTCAGGACAGCTCCTGCTCCATCACTGAGGTTTCCTGCTTGTTGATACTTTTCTGCCTAATTCCTGAGGCTGCACCATTTCTTGGCAATCTGGGCAGCAAAGTCCTGCCTGTCCATGCTTCAGAGGCCAAGCTGTGCAACACCTCCAAAGCGTGTTGGGTGGTCCCAGGGCATCACAAGGATCCAAAGTAGGATGGCGTTGGGATGGGGAGGAAAGGGAGCACCCGCTGCTCTGGGTGGTGCCTCTGGAAGAGCTGAAAAAGGGCATACAGGTTCAGGAAACATCCTGGAGCAAGGATTTCTATGCAACGGCTCCTCAGGTCAGGCCGCTCCATTTCCTGGCACTGTTGGTTTCTGTCTCAGCTCCCCAGACAGCACTTGGAGGTATTTTGCTGTTCAGAGATACCTTTGGCTGGTGCAGAGGCAGCAAGAAGAGTGGGAGAGGAAAATTGCAGAGGTTTGAAAAGTTTCCCTTTTGGAATGAAGGATTCTCCTACAACTGAACTGAACTGAACTGAAAAACAATTGATTTGGTCAGACGTCCCTTGGGACAAAACCAGTTCATCCAATCCCACCTACCAGGAAAGCTGCCACACCCTAGGTGTGCCTGTGACCCTTGGCCTCCCTGGACCTGGATGTCTCCCGTGATGTGCTCTGATGTATCTTGGTGGCCAAGAGCCCCACGCTCTGTCCTGGGGTTGGAGCAGTGTCACAGGAAGGTTTGTGGGGATTGTGTCCATTAACACAAGTGAAAAAATGAAACAGGAGCCATTCCCAGATGGCTCCCAGCTTTCTGTGTAGCCTTTCCTGTCTTCCCATCTCCCCTAAAGCCTTTCTGATTTCTGCTGCTGTTGCAGGCTCCGGGAGGAGCAGCATTCCTGGGATGTGGGTCGAGGCAGCAGGACCCCTCCCCCTGCGAGCCCCCGGCACCAGGACACCCCGTCCCTCCACGTCTCCATTGCTGCGGCGAGAGCACCCTCTCCTGTCTCAGCTCTGCCTGCCTGCCTGTCTCCCTGCTCCCTCCCCTGGCAGATGCCAGGGCCGAGGCTCCATCACATCTGGGGTGAGGCCATGGGGACGGGGACACAGCAGCCCAATGCCCACACCCTGTCCTGGCACCAGGACAGCAGCACAGACAGCTGTTTAGGAGGACCAGGGGAATATTTAAGTAAAAAACAATTTCTAGGAGAGGTCTGTTATAATTACTAATTAGATTGGGTTATAATTATCTCTCTTTGAAATCCCATACCTGCCTCAGAATAGCTCCAGTTCCTCCTAACAATTAACAAAGAAAGTCTTTTACGACATACCGGGTGATTACATTGCAATCGCAGCCTCTGTGGCCAACACTGCTTTATTAAAGAAGAGCTGATATTTACAGAGGAACATTGTGATCAAATTAGACTAAAATTAACTGGAGTAAGTTAAGAGGGTTTCTTTCATCTGCTTGCCTTTATTTTCTGCCACAGAGCTGCCTCTGGCTTGGTTATAACGCTCTGTGTGTTGATTGTGGTATTTGACTGGACATAAAAACACAGAAAGTGGCAGCAACTCATTTCTCTGGTTTGCCTCAGAGTGAAATCTGCATTCACATCTCCTTGCACATCTCCTCCTGCTCCACAAAAGCTCAAGCTTGAAGCCTGCCATAGCTCAAGGAGCTCAACGCTCCCAAGCACAGGGTGGGGTTGTTGGCTGGCTGTGCACGGCCAGGATCTGGACTCAATGACCCTTGTGGATCCTTTCCAACTCAGGATATTCTATGAAACTACAGGGCTAGACCCAAACCTCTGGCATTTCAGTCCCGCCCAGCTTCAATGAGCCGGGGGTGTCCAGCCTGGAGAAAAGGAGACTCAGAGGCACCTTATCACTCTCTACAGCTCCTGAAAGGTGGTTGTAGTCAGGTGGGGTTGGTCTCTGTCTCCAGGCAGCACTGACAGAACCAGAGGACACAGCCTGAAGCTGCACCAAGGGAAATACAGGTTGGACATTAGGAGAAAGTTTTTTATGGAAAGAGTGATAAAGTTCTGGAATGGTCGGCCTGGGGAGGTGTTGGAGTCACCATCCCTGGATGTGTTTAAAACAAGACTGGATGTGGCACTGGGTGCCATGGGTTAGTTGAGGTGTTAGGGCTGGGTTGGACTCGATGATCTTGAAGGTCTCTTCCAACCTGGTGATTCTGTGAGTTCTGTGAATGAGCTCTGCCTGTGAGTCTCTGCCATGCCAAGAACATCCCAAAGTGCTCATCCCACACTTCCTGCTCAGGGCACAGCTTTGCTCAGAGCAATAGCAGAAATGGGGTGGATTTCCCCCAGCGATCCTAAACCCAACGCTCGCTCAGATTTAACACACGGCTTAATAGCTCCAAAACCAAGGCTGGTGCTCAGCATTATGAACAATCATCCAACGAGGAATTGGGAGATTTTTTTAGTAGCAATGGGCCAAACAAAATAATCATTAGGTGGTTTGAGGGGTTTTCATTTATTTTTCAGCCTGAAGGGAATTACTGGTGAGCAGAGTGTGGTTTCTGGGAGGGTCATCTCTGTCCGTAGGGCTCCAGGAAATGGATGATCACATTTTTGGCAGTGTGGGTGGGTACATGCACTGTTGCTTTGTTTCTCCTGAGTAGGAGGTTGAATCATCCTAAAGAATAGTGTAGCAGTGGCTGCTGGAGGGAATGAATAGCACAGTCTCTGACCCAAGCCTTTGGATAAATCATCCTTCCAGTTCAAAGCCATGAATCTGACAGGCTTTGAAAGTTGTGTCTTATTACAGTTTCACCAACTTCTCCTCCTGTACCTGATTGCTTCATCCCTAATCCTCAGACCAAAGCCCCACTGGACATGGGGGCCCTTATTGCATCTTTAGCTACTCCTGCTTTTTCCCTTAATCCAGGAGCTCCACCCCAGTTCTGGTTTAACCTTCCATCAGCAGTTCCTGCAGGCTGAGCCTCCATCCAGTCAGCTCCACTTTGAACTGGAATTCCAAGTTGGCCTCTAGATGGGCAAACCCAGGCCACGAGCAGGGAGTGGTGGCACTTCTGCAGGGCTTAGGATGCTGTTAGGATACAGACAGTGCCATCGGCGTGGGAGGGAGATGGACACAGGGCACGCTTCCCATGGGCTTTGGGGAGATACTTTGGGAAGATGCAGCAGCTGGGATGAAAAGTTTATCACTGAACAGGCCAAGATGTTCTTTTTCCTCCTTGGTTTCAGTGGAAGACACATGAAGTCATTGATAAGGTTTTATGTTTTGTCCTCCTCTTTCCTCCATTTCTTTCCTTCAGAGAGGAACAAAGAAAAGAAATGACTGAGTTAAATTAGGTGAATAACCTTCATTTTTCAGGTTTTTTGTCATTGGAAAACTGAAAAATTCCATCTTGTCTGTCCAGAATGAAATGTTGGAGTTTATTGTTCGTTCTATGCAGGCATGATGAGTTCTGATGGGGTTTTGCCTGCTCCTCTCAGTGCCTGCAGAGCTGGCAGTCAGCAGGGACCCCTGCCCTGCTCATGGGGTGACAGGACTGGAGGAGCTGGTGCTGGCAGTGTCCACTGGGGGCACGTGTGATACCTCGGTGAGTGCCGGGGTGGAGGGACAGGTACCAAGAGGGAGGTGGGAAGGGCAGAATCCTCTGAGGGTGTTTGTGCTGCTCCCATTCCTGCACCCCACTCATTTCCCCTGTGGGGCTGGTGATGGTTGTATTAGAGGATTTTCCCCCTGCAGGTCATGCCCTGAGGAATCAGAGAAGGAATGTGGGTGTTCTTCATTCACATCACACCTGAATATTCATGAGAGCTGGGAATTATCCAGCTATGCCACCCGGGCAGGGCTGGGACATCTGCCTGGAGTCCCACCCCATTCTGCCAGCAGCCTTGCTGCAGTGAAGGAGAAAATTAACAGCACTTCTTGTTTTGGGGACGATTCCTTCATCCAAATCACTTTTGAAATCTGGCGAGTGTTGGGGGGTTGTTTTGCAGACAGCACTCAGGGTTTGTCAGGAACAGGGAGCCACCTCAAGCCAGGTTTCTAAATCTATTCGACCCACTCAAGGATCCAACAAAGGAGAAACCAACCCTGCTCCAGGCAGGGCAGAGCTGAACGCCCGTGTCAGGTGTTGTCCCTGCCCTGCTCCTCATCCTGCCTTTGCACTAGTGCAGCAAACAGTGAATTCAATTGGTACAAAATGAGCCCAGGGCAGGAAGCAGCAGCATCATTTTCTCAACTGGAATGAGTCATTTTTTCCAAAGTATTTCTGCTCTCCTGACCTCGAAGTGTTGCTCATCCTGGTCAGGATCTCCAGACGATCTTTGCAGCTCATTGTCAGCTCTAATTGCTCTCTGCTTGGGCCCCAAACACTGACAAGAGCAGAGCAAGGACGGAGGAATTGGTGTGTTAATCCCTGGCTTTGCTGAGGCACCTGATGGCCACTTGGACACTGCTCTTGGACAAATGGGAACAGTCATCCCTTTCTCTTTGGGGATGTTGGAGAACAAAATCACCACAGAAATGACAACCAATGACTGCCTCAGACGGCAAATCCCTGTGTCAACCACAGTCCTAATGAGCTCATGTGAGCCCCCCGACAGGAGCTGGCAGGACTTGGCATGGCCAGGATGACCCACAGCCTGGGACATCATGGAATGATGCTGATGGGTGGCACAGTATGAGGGAGGGACCTGCAGGGACAGCTCTGTGTGTGGAGCAAAGCCACAGGCTCTGAGGATGCTCCTGGTTTTGTGCGGTGAGCTGGCACGGTGCTGGTTCCAGCCCTGGAGTGCTGTGACCAGGGCTGAGGTGGCCACTGGCACTTGCTGGTGTCTCTCCAGCAGGTAAAAGTGGCACCTGAGTCCTCAGCACAGTCCCAGTATGTTGGGACTTGGGACTGGGACTGTGAGTCCATCACGTCTGTGCTCCCAGGGGACCGCTCCAAACCTGCAGCACATTCCTGCCCGTGGCTCCTGCAGAGTCATGCTTCCCAAAAACCAGAGCCAGTCCATAATTCCCCACACAGATAAGGTCTCCCTTCCCTTCCATGGCTGCAGATGGTGTGAATGCTCTGGCAGTGCCACAGCCAGGACTCCAGTGTGGGCCATGGGTGCTCTCCCAGCATGGAATGCAGTGGGAGCTGCGACCACGGAGGCAGCCCCATGTCGGTGATTACAGTGACTAGAGCTGGACAGCCCAACAAACGCTCCTCAGTGTGGTTTTTTCTCCACAAACAATCCTCCAAACAAGCTCTGGCACAAGGGTGGCTGTTTGCAGACATGTATAACCCTTTTTATTTGAGCTGGGTTTGTTTGGGAAGCTGCTGCTGTGAGGCCCTGGGATGAGGCTTAGAAACAGCTGCACTGCACAAGTGGCACTTCAGAATCAGATGTCAGGTCCCCAAAGCCTTGAGACTGCATGAAGAAGTGAGGGAATTTCTAGTGAAAATAAAACTGCTTTGCCTCTGTTATTGGTGGAGCATGCCAGGGTCATGTTCTAAAGCTTTGCAGTGCTGAGGACGAGCAACGTGTTGATTTTCCTGTGATGAAAAGCTCTGCTCCTCCTTGCCTCTGATGGTTTTAGAATCTGGGCTGGAAGAAGAGTGAGAGATGATGTGACAAGCAGGGTACAGCTGCTGTGGATTTGGTGACACTCAGTTTGCTGGCAGATGTTCACCCCCATCCCTTCTGCTCTGCAGAAGCCGAGCAAAGCTCTCTCAAAACCAATCTAAGACCCCAGGGAGCTCTCTTGGCAGTGCCATAGGCCCCATTTCTGGGAAGGGAGTGACTCTTTAGGTAGACAGTTGTGCCCTGCATTCCCTGACCCCTCTCTGGAGTGGAAAGTAAAGCTCAAGGTGGAAGGACCTTCTTGTATGAGGTAATTTAGCCCAAACTGCAATGCCCAGCCTGGGACCAGCCCAGAGCTCCTGCCAGAGGCAATTCAAGAGCCTGTGCTGAGTCAATCCACCTTTGCCCCTCCTTTCCATCTGTCTTTCCAAGGCCCCCTCCTCTGGTGTCAACACAAGCTTAATGAAAAAGCAGCAGATGTTGCTGTGATTTCAATTTACTCAAGATTTTAACCTAATGCAAATAGTAGTTTGCATCCAGCTGTGACGAGGCAACCTGTGCTGAGGCCCGACATCCCTGCCTGCAGATCTCCTACCTGTCCCATGGCTGGGATGGCAGTGACTGACTTCCAAAAATCTTCTCCAGGAGGTTGTCTTGGGACCTGCCCTGGCCCAGAATGTGCAACAGGACTAGCAGCAACTCCTGGTGAGGCAGAGATGGGATCTGTGGGAGAGCATCGAGCATCGCCGTGGCCTGGGTGGAAATATTTCTGTGTGTTTTGGAGGTTTCTCATGAAATGGAGGAATAATTGCGAAGAAGAGCAGTCAATAGCGAGTGATTCATCTGCCAGATTGAGCTTTGCTCTCCCCCTTAGGACTGCAGAAGCCAACTATGATTTCCTGACCTTATCTCCTCTCCAAGTGGGTAAACAACAAACCAACTCCTCTGTCGCTGCCTGGAGCAGCTGGAAAATAGTCACAAGCAGATCTGGTTGGTTTGTTTGTTTGTTTGATGGGAAACAAACACCTTCTCCTCTGCCTTGTATTTTCACCACCCGAATTCCTGTGTGTGGGCAGAGCTTCCACATCGCTGTGGTACTGCCAGGTCTGTGACCACCATCCTCACCCAGAATGTGCAATGCCATGGTCACAACACGCCTTGGAGGTTCTCTGTGTGTGGAGAGCACCCACAGCTCATCGCCACCACCTGCCCCCCATTCCTGAAAAACTCCGCACCATTCACAGCCCTCAGGGCCAAAGGGCTTCAGCACAGGAGGAATGGGCCCAGGGAAAGCACAGATTCATCTTCCAGTATTCACCACCTTCCACTGCTCAGAAAAAGATGGGAACAGGAGACAACCATGTGCTTGCAGAGACAAAGCAGTCATTTGCCTCCTTGTGAGACACTTTTCAGAAGGTTTTGGTGGTCTGCAGGCCAAAAAAGGAATGGAATTCCAGTCCATACATCCTTTCCCAGAGACTCCTGCCTCCCTCCTGCCAGAGTCCTGGAAGCCCGTAATGGACAGAGATGGGCACAAGGGGAAGGAAGATCTTCTGTCACTGGAAAAAACATCCTGCATTTTCCCCTGGAGCAAAGCAGGGGAGGAAGAAGTGTGGTCGGCGTGGAGCCCATCAGAAATCTCAGCCTGATTAGGAACAGTGATCCCCTGACACGGAGCAGCAATTTACAGGCACCATTAGCCCACGCCGGAGAGAGAGAGAGATGCTGAAATGTCCTATTTTCCTCACCTCCGGAATGCCACACGACTCGTGAAGGATAAAAATAATTAGCTGGAGCATCTCAGGGATAACTGACAAGTACCCAGGGGCTGGGAGCTCCCCCGATGTGCTGTCCTCATCTCCAGCACTTTGAAAGGGAAGGAGAGAGCTTCGCTGAGAGCCGGCTCGGGGCGGCGGATGCTGCCGGATCCGTGGGAGCGGGATGGGCCAAGGGGAACTCGGCGAGTCACTCCAGCCCTCACACAGGGCCCGGCTGCATCCTGGGCTGCTGCCCCTAAATCTGCTGCTGCCAGAGGAGGTTGGTCACACAGGGACGAGCCAGGCTTTGGCTGTCCCCTCCTGCTGCAGGTAGAACTTGGATCCCGCCATCTCTTCCCCTCCTTCATCAACCTCTGAGCAGCCTCTCTGCTTTTGAACCTCGTGGTATTCTCTAATTATTCGGCTTGTTAAATGGCACCATCGGGCTGTCATGAATAATGGTGAGAGTTCAGGGACAGGGCTGGGAGCTGGCTCCATGGGCTACAGGGATGAGTGGGGAGCTCAGGAAGGAGCTTTGCATCACTCCCCTGCCTTCCAAGCCCACATGTCCAGACAGGACCTCATCCTTTCCAGCCAGTTTCCCACCAACCACTACTTGGATCCCCCTTCTCCCAGTTTTTTGCCTCTTCTACCTCAATCTATTCTATTTAACCCACCACCTCCAGGCCTGAATGCCCTGCCTCTCTGGTCAGGCACAGCTTGTCTCAAAAAGGAGAGCTCATAAAGCGATGGAGCCAGTGGTCCAGATCTGGGTGACTGGTTTTCCATTGCTGATAAACTCACTGGGAGCTGTTTGTTGTGTGAGTCAAAGCTGGGAAAGCATTCCAGCTGGGACAGGGCAGCAGAAAGCTTTATGTTCCTGAAAGTGGCCAAAAATTTCACATGAGCCTTTCCAAAATGAAAGGCTAGGCAGGGAAAAACCCAAATCCTGTGTTTTGACATCTTCCAAACACCTCCTTTTGTGCTAACTCAGCACTTCTTGTTTAAAAAAAACCCAACATAAATTCCTAAGTAGGATTTTCTTTCCATTCCCTTCCCATCCAACACAGTTTCTGTCCTGCCTTCTCCCTTCAGCTGTGACACAGCAGGGTTCTGTCCTGCCCCTTGGGCCAACTAACTTCGGGCTTTCTCATCTCTCTTCCCTTTCTCTTCCTTTCAGCAGCCGGGACCTGGCTGATTACACCCTCAGGAGGCAGGAGGGGGATGGTGATGGATGCTTTGAGTAATGCCAGTGGCATCTCTATCTGTGCCCCCCACCAGGGAAGCGCACCTCCCCAGAACAGGGGCTCCTGGCAGCCCTGGGCACGTGGCCCCGAGGGTTGGTGCCAACAGGACAAGCCGAGCATTTTAAGTTGCCTCCCCATGGTGGTGGGAGCAGATCCACCTCTCTGTCTTGGTTTGAAAAGACAGGTGTCTGCTAAGGCAGGAGCTTCCCTTGAAATGAAAAATATATAAACCCCCTCCCTCCAAATTATTATAATTTTTAAATTAAGGGGCTCTCAGGCAAAGATATGGGAATGGGAGTAACAGTTCTTTACTAGGAAAACTAAAAATACAAATGCAATAATACAAAAAAAGAAAAGAAAACAAACCACTGACAGAGTCAGAATATGACCTGACACCCTGTGGGTCAGGGTGGAGGTGCAGTCCCATTAAATGGTGGCTGCAGCCCTCCTGCAGTGATAGCTGTGGTTCTGGTGGAGCAGGGATCCTGTAGAAGGGTGGAGTTTTCCTCTGGAGGTCCAGTGGTGGTGTAGATGGGCCTGGTCTTCCTCTGGGAATCCAGTGGAGAAAAGGCTGCCTGTGGTGTTCCAGGTGTTAGATTCTATCCAGGTAGGAAGGCTTGGCTCCTCCCCCTGGGCAGAGCTTCTCCCAGTGGGATGATGTAATTTTATCAGCCATGCAGTGACACTCACTGGCCCATCAACAGAAGATATTTTCCAGAGGGTGGACTGGTTGTGGAAGAGATAAAGAAAACTGCCCAATTAACAGAAGAGAACTGCCCCACCTCCAACAGATGTCAAATAGAATACACACCCCAGCTAAATCATTCAACCTGGGACACTCTCTTTGTGATAAATGGGATGGGATAGCTCACGTCCCATCCCACAGGAGCAGCATGCACCAGGATGTCTGGCTGCCAGGGGTCCAGGAATGCATCCCAAACCCTGCAGCTCTCGGCTGGGCTGCCTCTGCCTCCAGGAAAAATAGCTGTGGCCAGCAATGTCCTGGGCAGCAGCTCCAACTATTGGTGCTGTCTGTGGCTGTGTTGGGAAGGGATCCAAAACAGCTCAGAGCTGGGGAGCTGGAGCATTCCACAGGCATCACCTCGGGGCTCCAGTCCAGGGGTACAGTGCTGGTGTTTGTTTATAATTTATGGGTTTATGATATATAAACTTCAGGATCAATTTGTGAGTCAAACTGAGAAAGAGCTACTCATGCACTTGGATAGTGGGAATAATGGGAAAAGGTCTGGTAGAACCCCTCAAAGTGGGCTTCCCCACTTTGAAAGTGAATGAAAAGCTGATACTCCATTACCAACACCAGCATCACCTCCCAGTGTCCTTGGAGGCACCTTTGCTGTGACTGAGCAGGGTCATTTCTGCTTTAACCTGGTAGAGCCAAGCACACCTGGTGAGCAGGAACTGGGTGTGGTGGGGTTTGTGAGCAGGATCCTGGTACGGTGGAAGCTGGGGTTGGTGAGCAGGAACCAGGATCTGGGATGTCATTAGTGCAGTCCTAATTGCTTTGTGCATTTCTCAGTCCAAGGAGGGGAACAGCCCTAGGAGAGCTGCTGCTTTTCAGCCCATAACATTTCAAAGGTGTTAGATGGAAAACAATAATGAGAACTGCCAGAAAAGAGAAAACAATAAAAAAATCAAGCAAAAAAGTCAGAAGGAAACACAACTATTTCTGCTGCAGAAGCTCCTGGGAGCCATCACTCAGACACCTGATGCTCCCTCCCGTGCTCTTTCCTCGCCTCATTTCCCAGGTCAGGCCAAACCTGCTCAGATTTGCCATCACCTTTCAAGAGGAACAAGACCAAAACATTTCCCCTATTGACATGTTGCTGCCTTTTTTTGCTATTGATTCCTTAATTAAAAAAGAATAAAATTCCACCAAAGAAGACATTTCTCCGAAACACTCCATCAGTCAAAAAAAAAAAAAAAAAAA
>WEZZ01007757.1:12662-83756 GCA_013400585.1 Chloropsis cyanopogon | reverse complement strand
AAAAAAAAAAAAAAAAAGGAAACAAAATCAATATCCTATTTAAAAAAAAAACCAAACCACATTCGGGAGCAGATTTTGGAGCAGCCCCAGGTAGTATATCTACTCTGTTCTCTAACGACTCCTGTTTGCTCTGCCTTCCCATGCTCTCCGGTCCCTCTTCACTGGCATCCTTTCCTCTGAACTTTGCCCACAAATCCCACCATTTCTGGGAGGGTTGTCACTATTTCTAGAGGGTGAAGCCTAGGGAACCTGCCTGTTTCCCTGCAGGGCCCTGTGCACAGGCACTGTGTCCCTAAGGATGGGTGACACCTCTATCTTTGTGCTCCTCTCAAACAAAAACCTTTGGCAAATCATGGAGGCAGGGCAAACCCAAAGCCAGTATTCTCAGGATGCTTGTGTCATGTCCTGCTTAAAGCAGGATTCCTGCTTTTCCAGCCCCATTTTCCTGCTACAATGCAATTTGCAGGCTCTCTGGGAATGCTGTAATAATGGCTCTGGCTCCATAGGGATGCCTTCACAGAGGAACTTGACTGTGAACAGCCACCCCAGGGGATTCCCCCCAAGGTTTAAAGATTTGGGTAATTTGTCTTAAAATGGGGGTATGCTAATGGTCTGTGCAGGATGAATTGTCCCTGGAAAGGCTGTGAGACTGGAGGGCAGACAAGGGCACTGAAGTGTCTGTGAGGCTGAACCTTTTCCATGTGGAGCTGTACCACTGCCTGATAAGGGATTCAGACCAAAGCCAGACATGTGTCAATGCTGGGACATTGGGATTGATCGTGCTCCGTCCTGCGCAGGCTGGGTTTGGTTTCCTTCGAAATGTGTGGCCCAGCCACGTCGGAGATAAGGAATTGCACTGCATTGATCAAACTCAGCTGATGGATGCTGGATTCATCCCTGGGGATTTGCTCAGCCCTCACTGCAGAGCAGCTGAAGGTCTGCAGAGCCCGTGACCTCTGCAGCCCAGGGACACATCCCTGGGGTCCAGCAAGCTCCCACAGGATCCGCCACAGCATCGTCAGCGGCTCGGTCTGTTTGATCTTTAAATGCTCCGCACGGTGCTTAAAGCAGAGCTGGGGGTTGTTCCTTGTTTGCCAGAGCTGGATGTCCAGTTCCAGCTACACTTTTCCCTGAGGAGATGGTCAGCATGGTGTCCCTGGGATTCCCGTGTCCTGAATGAGGGAGAGGGTTTAGGACCCTGTCCAGCACAGCAGAGGGACGATGGGGTGTGAGGCCTGAGGTGGCTCAGGCCAGGTGTGTTGAACAGGAAACTCCTTTTTTATCTGGCTGGAGCTGCCGGACCGGCTGCCACAGCAGGGTTGAGTCCAGCTGTTTGCAGGCCTGTGGTGCTGGGGAGAGGGGAGGGAAGCAAGCCACTGACAGATCTGGGACATGGGATTAGTCTCTTTCTAAGGCCTTCATTTGTTATTTCTGGTGGCATCTTACACCTGGGAGGGTTTGGCTGGTACCCAGAGCAAAGCTCCCAGCTCCCAGCCCAGCCCTTCCCGCCTCGTCCATCTCGGTGCCACCACAAGGCAAGAGCAAAGCACTGGATTTCCACGTCCCTGTGGGGCTCCCTGATGTGAGCTGCCCTCAATTCCTCTGCAGCAGCACAGCCAGGGATCTGAGTGGGAATGTCTCCTGGTGGAGGCTGGAAAGAGCATCACTCAACACAATGCACAGCCTGTTCCTGCCAAGGAAGGAGGGATGCAAGAACTTCCAATTGGTGACCTGCAAATGAGAGTATTCACAGAATCCAACAATGGGTTGAACTGGAAGGGACCTTCAAGTTCATTTTATTCCATCCCTTTCTGCCATGAGCAGGGACACCTTCCACTGCCCCATGTTGCTCTAAGCTCCATCCAACCTGGCCTTGGACACTTCCAGGGATCCAGGGGCAGCCACAGCTTCCCTGGGCAACCTGTGCCAGGGCTTCACTGCCATGGCCTGAAAAAGGTGCTGGAAAGGGAAGATCTCTCATGGTTGTCCTTTGTTTCCAACAGCCACGGCATGGACATGGCTGTAGGCAACACCTCACATCCTCCTCTGATCCCACGTTAGCCCATCTCCATCACAGTCAGCCATGCTCTAAGGTCCTGGACACCTCTCCATGCCTCCAAACTCAGTCTGTGCTGATGTCAGGTGCTCAGCACTTGGGAACAAGGATCCATGCCCAAGGAAGGGTGGTTGGCTCAAGAAATCTTCTCATCATTCCAGCAGAGTGAGCTAGGAGCTTTCCCAGCCCTGGTGGGTCCATCCCAACCTGCCCATGGAGAGCAGCACGAGGCCACAGCCTAAAATGCTGGGGAACCTCCACCCTTCCTAGTGACCCAAATTGAACAGGTGTGAAAAATCTTCATCCTTTTCCTTGGTTTGATCCTCCTGCTGTGCAAACAGCCAGGGACAGAGAAACCACAGGGACAAATCCCTCTCTGTGAGGGTGGTGAGACTCTGGCATAGGTTGCCCAGAGAAGCTGTGGCTGCCCCTGGATCCCTGGAAGTGTCCAAGGCCAGGTTGGACGGAGCTTGAAGCAACCTGGGATAGTAGAAAGTGTCCCTGCCCATGGCAGGGGGTGGAATGAGATGAGCTTTGAGGTCCCTTCCAACTCAAACCAAATCTGAGAATCTACAAATGAAAAGGCATCCTTCTTCCCTGAAATGGCAGTCATACTTCAAATCCTAGGCACAGGAAGTGCCAGGGAGATTTTTCCCAGCCTGGCCTAAAGTCTTGTCTCTTCTCACCCTTTCCTGTTCCCAGTTTCCTCAGTGACACATCCCAGCAGCCAGATCTGGGTTTTCTCCAGCCCTGGGCTGCAGCTGGGAAAAGCAGCAATAGCCATGGCTTTGGGGCAGGGAATGGTTTAAGGGGGAGCACATGACAAAGCCGTGGCCTTTAAGGGAAAGAAGAGAAAAAAAGGAAAAATCAGCCCTTCACCTTAAAAACAAATCAATAAAGTCCTTCCAGACCCAAAGGAAGGCAGAATCCCGGCACTCTTCAAAGTGCAGTCTGGGAATGACAAAGCAGCCCTGTGATGTCTCCATCCTGTGCTGGAGTGCCTGGCACTGGTGAGAGCAGGAGCTTCTCTGACATCCAAGTCTGGAATAGCTGGATCAGACCAGGCACCTGCACATCCCAGCTGGGCCAGGCAAAAATGCCACGGGACAGGGGAGGGCAGAGCCTCTGGCACTGAGCAAGTGCATCAGCACCGGGGCCATGGCAGTGAAAATGAGCTCCTGAGCTGGGAACTCACATCTCGTTCTGTCTTCTTGTCCCTGAGCAGCAGACAGGAGCCTGGGACTGAGGCTAGAGGTGCAGCAAGGCTCAAAATACAATCGTCCCCTCGCTCTCCTCAGCCTGCAGGGAGGTGGGCAGGGCTGTGCCCATCCCTGGCATCACCCACCATCTGCCCTGGATGTAGGCTGAGAGGGGGAGCTCTCCTGGTGCTGCACAGTGGGAGATGGTGCCTGCCTTGCTCGCAGACCCTTCCAGCTCCTTACACATGGGTTGGTGTGCCGGGCTCCCTGCTGGCACATCCCAAGGGAAATGCAGGATTCAGCTGTGCTCAGGCTCCCGGGCCTGTAAGGTGCTGTTAGGATAGTAAATATCACAGCTGATTAACAGAAAAGGTGTTGGCTAATGAGCTCAAGGCACGTGCAGCCTCAAAACAGATCCAGATAATCAAGCCCCAAACGTTAACGACCAGGTCCCAATCTCCCATGTCATCCCGCTGTGCTCTGCATCACTGAATTTCCATGGCACCTCCTGGGAGGAGACAGGCAGGAGTTCTCCCCCCCATCCTGCCAGAGAGGGGATCTAAGAGCAGCTCTCACGAGAAGGAGGGGACCAGCTCAGGGTTTTGCTCCTCTTTTCCTTTTTTCCCTATTTTTTTATGAACAGTAATAATCCCCCTCTTTTTTTTTTTCTCTCTCTCTTTTTATTTTTTTAACAATTTGAAACTATCTGACATATGGGGAAAATAATGAATTCAGTTTTTCGCCTGCGTTCTCTGATCTGTCAGTCTGCACCCGGGAGCTGCGTGCAGGGGGAGGAGGAGGCCGGGGTGCTGGCCTACATTGGGGAGATAATGATGTTCCTGCTGATCCCCCTCCCAGGAGAAGGGTCAGGCATGTCCTGCAGCTGAGGCGAGCCAGGGTATGCCACAGCCTTTTCCTTCAGCTTTGTATTTCTCTTTGTGGGAGGGTATTTTTTAGCTACAGTAAAGCGAGATGTGCTTGGAACAGCTCTGCAATCTCGTGGGCTCTTCCCTGATTCCCAGGGGCTCCAGGACTGGATCCACCAGGTCCCTCCTGCCTCCAAAGAAGATTGACCCAGGGCTGTGCTCTTCAGTTTCAGCATCTCTAACCATCACCCAGTGTAGGATCAGTGAGGATGCCTCTGTGGAGTCCCAGCTTCATTTGGAGGTTCCAGAATCATTTTGGCCGGAAAAGACCTCCCAGGCCATCAAGTCCAACCTGTGACTAATCCAAGCCCAGAGTACTGAGTGCCACATCCAGTTGTTCCTTGAACACCTCCACAGGTGGGGACTCCAACACCACCCTGGGCATCCCCTGCCAATGGCTGTCCACCCTTTCCATGGAGAAATTCCTCCTGATGTCCAACCTGACCCTCCCCTCATGCAGTCTGAGGCTGACTCCTCTTGTCCTGTCTGCTGTTCCCAGGGAGCACAGCCAAACCTTCACCTGGTTCCACTCTCCTGTCAGGGTGTTGTCCCCCCCGAGCCTCCTTTTCTCACAGATGATCCCATGTGGGACACCCAAACCACAGTCCCTGCCGTCCCTCCAAAGCAGGTGGGGGTTTTGCACGGGACTGGCACAGATCTTGGTGCAGGGCAGCTGGGCAAAGCAGGAGGCCTGCACAAGAGCAGGGCTGAAGGGATATTCCAGCTGGGAAAGCCTGGGATTCAGAACACCTGGTCTATCTGTGCCTCAGTTTCCCTTGTGCCCAGAGAGGCTGTGGCTGCCCCTGGATCCCTGGAAGTGTCCAAGGCCAGGTTGGACAGGGCTTGGAGCAGCCTGGGATAGTAGAAGGTGTCCCTGCCCATGGCAGGGGTGGAACAAGATGAGCTTTAAGTTCCTTTCCAGCTCAAACCATTCCACAATTCCAGTATTTTATACTCAGCTGCCTGGGGAGGGCATCCCCAACACAGGGGTCCCGTGTGTGGTAGGGGCTCTTATCAGTAAATTTGATTACATCAGTGGTCACAAGGCCAGGTGGGCAGGTAATTTTTCCTCCATTCCTCCCCCATCCCTGCTGACATATCTGGGAAGCTTTACCCTGACTTCCCACCACCCTGACAGGTAGAATTGGAACCATTAATCATGGTTGTCCTGGATCACGGACCCACCTCTCTCAGCTGTGAGCAACACTCTTCAGTCTACAGGCAGCCAGGGCAGACACAGCAAAGCAAGTCAGCTCCCTCCGAATCCCCCTGCCCTGAGTTAGGGCTTGGCAGTAGCTGTTGTCCATGATCCATCCAAAAACATTGCCTCAGGGAGAATCGAACGAGGACCTGGCAAATGCAATATATTCTTTGGCATTGTGTTACCCTTTCAGCTGGGAGAGAAAATTTTAAGTTTTTTACTCTTTGCAGAGTGAACATTCCAAGTAAACAATCTATACCTGGCCAGATACCTGCCTGCACGGCATCTGGATCTTTGTTAAAGTGTGGAATGGGGCTGCCAAAACTTCTTTCTCCTTGCATAGAAGGCTTTTCAGTGGAATACAAATGCTCACTTATCCCATGTCAGATCTGCTTGTGTGCTCTCCAAAATGGATCCTGCCCAGAGCCAGCTCTCACAAAGGATTTCAGAACTTTAACATTTGGTTTAATTCCAATCCATTGTGAAAACTGAATATGTAAAACACTCTCTAGCCAAGAATCTGGGAGCAAACCCCTCCTCAGCATGAAAAAGCAAAGAGTATTCCAGTGATATTTCTTGAAATGACCTAGAGAGGGCTTAGATGGAGGAAAATCAGCCCCTCCAGGGCAGTGAGTGGGAAAGCAGAGCTGCAGTGAGATGAAACCATCTCTAGGAATCATTTCTGAATTTTAGGGATCTGCATTCTCCAGCAAGACACTGTTCCACTGGAGAAATCCATCCTGCTGACCCTAGAAATGTGGAACATGTGAGACTTTCAGTGGCTGGATGAAAAAAGAGACAAATCATTTGGAGAAAATAAAAAAAAAAAAAGGGGGGGGAGGGGGAGTTTTAGGAAATATTAGTGGTTTGTTTCTCATGAGCTCCTTAATGTGAGGAGGGTCCATGAACGAGGCTCAGCTGCAGGGACAGGAGGGAAACAGGGATACAGGTGTCTGCTTGGTTTGGAGAGGAGGCAGCATTCCTGGAAGCCCCTGGGCCCCTCCCGCTCACACACACGCTGAAGTGCCACAAGACAAATAGGACCGAGAGAGAGATGCACTATTTAAACTTTCATCACTATTTTTCTCCCTGGCTCCCCTTGTTTCTTTTGATTTATTTTTCAGTGTGTTTTCCCCAGGCTGTGCTGTTCTCCTGCATCTCTTTCCTCTCCTTCTCCCGGCAGCAGCCAGCGCCATTCCGGAGCACCAGGAGCTGCCCAGCATTTTTCAGGCTCTCCAGGCTCATCTCCCGTGGATAGGAGGGAGGAATGAGGCAGCAGAGCAGCATCAGCCTGGGGAAGATGTGGCCAGGACACAGCAGAGACAACAGGGAACCTGTAGACACATCCTCCTTTTCCCATCCATCCCTGACCGAGCAAGGACTAGGGAACAGCTCTGCAGAGAACAAGAATCCCATCCCACTGCCACCCACCCCAGGGCAGGCCATCCTGCCAGGGCTTGGCATGGGATAGATGCAGGAAGGGTGCCAGTCATGCAGGCACCCCGCAAAGCACCAGCCTTCCATGCCATGCCAATCCCAGCAGCACACAGAGCGGGCTGGATGCTTGGAAACAATGCCAGGGCTCATCCCAGAGCCACTGTGGCCTCTGTAAATTGACTGTGGACAACATGGGCTGGGCTGTTTTCAGCCTGTCTTGTGTAGGGAAGGTGGAGACAGCTCCAGGGATTGTTTTATAGAATCACAGGATCATGGAATGGTTTTGCTTGGAAGGGAACTTAAAGCTCATCTCATTCTACCCCCTGCCATGGGCAGGGACACCTTCCCCAAGACCAGGCTGCTCCAAGCCCTGTCCAGCCTGGCTTGGACACTTCCAGGGATCCAGGGGCAGCCACAGCTTCTCTGGGCACCCTGTGCCAGGGCTCACAGGGAGCAATTCCTTCCCAGTATTCCATCTATCCCTGCCCTCTGGCAGTGGGAAGCCATTCCCTGTGTCCTGGCACTCCAGGCCCTTGTCCCCAGTCTCTCTCCAGCTCTCCTGGAGCCCCTTTAGGCCTTGGCAGGGGCTCTGAGCTCTCCCTGGAGCCTTCTCTCCTCCAGGTGAACACCCCCAGCTCTCCCAGCCTGGCTCCAGAGCAGAGGGGCTCCAGCCCTGGAGCATCTCCATGTGCTCACTCCAGCAGCTCCATGCCCTTCCTGTGCTGAGGACTCCAGAGCTGGATTCAGCTCTGTGGATGGGGTCTCACAAGGGCAGAGCAGAAGGGCAGAATCCCCTCCCTCATCCTGCTGCCCACACTGCTGGGGATGAGCCCAGGATGTGAAGACAAGGGTAAGAAGAGTGGAGCCTCCTCCTGCTGAGCAGCTGCAGACAGGAATGGTCTCCAGGTTTCAGATGTAGGATGCCAAGGAAGATCTGATCAGTCATACTTGAAGGGGGAATATTACACACTGGAGTCAGGAAGGCTCCGAGCCCTGTGCTGACCACATTTAAACTCAGACCACTCACTCTGTGTTGTTCGTTTTTCCTTACCTGCCAAAGCAAAAGGATTGAAATCCCAATTGCATCAGGGAGAGGTAGAACAGATGCACATCAAGACAGTGGAGGGGAGGATGCAATTGGCATCCAAGACTAGGTTTCCTCCAGATCTTAGGTCACCGAGCCCCACAGTCCTGCCCCAAGTCCCCACTTGGTGCTGCCCTCAGAAGCCCAGTCCATGACAATGCTCAGACAGCAAAATCCCTGCCTTTCAAGTGTTGGACAAAACCTAAGAGTCTGTTTATATCCTTCCTAGCTCTGAAGAACTGCTGGAAATCTGAATCCTAAATGTGTAAAGGCTTGATAAATGGAAAGCTAAACACTCCTGGAGCTGTAAGCTGCTCTGCAGTGGTTTAGGCCCTCACAGTTTGCAGCCTTCAGGGTTGATAATACAGCGAGACCCTGAGCAGTCTGCTGGAAAACTCTGCCAGAAACACAATCCCTGTAAGGAGATTCTCTTATCCCATGTAGCAAGCCTCATCCTAAAAGCAGTTTTATGTTCTAGCCCCTTTTCCTCGCCGTGGAAAGCTTTCCTAGACACTTGATGAAACAGAGAACCTTCTTTCTTCCCCAGCATCCAAATTTTCCTGCTTTTTCCTTTGTCTTCTCCCAACTTACTTCTGGTTCTTTCACTGTAACTCATCCCAGTGAAGCCTCCCAGCCTTCATTTTGCCAATTAAACAACCCAGCCTCTGCTGATTTCGCCTGGTAGGGGAGCTGCTCTTTTCCTTCCATAAGCTCCAGGGAGTTCTGCATCCATGAGTGTGGCCAAAACACCCCAGAATCTCAAAAGCATCATGCAGAGCAACACCACTAAAGCTCCAAAATGGCCCCAAGGCTGGTAGGAAAAGCAGATACTGGGAAGAGGAGGCAGCTCCCTGCAGTTCTCAGGCAGAGAAGAGGATGTTCTGATCCCAAATGATGCACAGAAATGATACACAGCCAATTAACTCTTCATTCTGCTGAATATCATTAGCCAGAACTTACTGCCAAAGTCACACCCCCAAAGTCTTGATACATTGACCACCTTTTGGACCAGGACAGGATAATAGATACACAGAATATTTGGGGCTGCCAGGCCGTCTAGTCCAACCACCCTGCCACGGGCAGAGACACCTTCCACTAGACCAGAGGATCTTCCAGGGAAGGATCTTCCAGAGGCTGCAGGCTGAATCCTGCATCTCTCACAAGTGCCTTGCCAGCCAGCAAACCCAGACTCCAAATGCCCCAGCATGGAGCAGAGAGGGGATTTGCAAAGCAAACTCTGTTTGCAGGGTTTGTATCCCAAAACCTCCCCAAGGGCAAGCGGCTTGTGCGGGTCAGGGCAGCGCCGGGTCCGGTCAGGCCCAGCAGCTGTTCTGTGATGCCTCATGAGCCTGACTTGTCTACAAGAGCTGAACATGCTTCCCTGACAAGCTGCAACACCGTGCTGGAATGCACAAACACTTGGCTGCAGCAGAGCAAAGCTCCCACACCCACCCTTGCTGCACGAGAGGCTCAGCTGAGCCAGCTGAATCCCTCTGGGGATTCCCTTACTGCAGAGACAAAACACAGCAGCAAAGGTAGCTGTGCTCGGCTTTCTCATCTCCACAGGGCCTCATGTTCTCACCAAGTGCTCACTGGGAGGCAGCTGTCCCCACTGGGGAGGCTGGGGATGCTCTTGATTCATTACAGAATCACAGAATAGCTTTGGAAGGGACCCTAAAGCCCACCCAGTGCCACCCTCTGCCGTGGGCCAGGACATCTTCCACTGTCCCAGGTTTCTCACAGCCCTATCCAGCCTGGCCTTGGACACTTCCAGGGATCCAGAGGCAGCCACAGCTTCTCTGGGCACCCTGTGCCAGGGCCTTCCCATCCTGACAGGGAAGAATTTCTTCCCAGTATCCCATCTAACCCTGCCCTCTGGCAATGGGAAGCCATTTTCTGTGTCCTGTCACTCCAGGCTGTCCTCCCAAGTCCCTCTCCAGCTCTCCTGGAGCCCCTTTAAGCCCTGGAAGTGGCTCTGAGATCTCCCCAGAGCCTTTTCCTCTCCAGGCTGAACATGCCCAAATGAGTTACTCTCAGCTTTGGGGCCAGGAAGAACCATGTACATGGCACACGGTAAATTGTGATCACCAGGAGCATCCTCTGGTCACTGTTATTTGTTTAACTCCCACACGAGCTGGGCCCACAGCCCCTGGGGAAGGGGAGCCATGAAGATGAGCAATGCATCAGCATGGACTAATCCGAGGGATCTCATTGCACAGGGGACTCTTGTGCTGAGTCTAACACCAGCTGAAAATTCCTTGCAGATATTTGGCTCAGGGCAGCCCTCAGGGGCTGCTCAGTGTCTGCCTCTCCAGCCCAGCAGCTGGGTGGCCCTGGCCCACCAGCAGGTGTTGGGGTTGAATCACTTAACACTGGAGAAGAGGTTGGCCCCAAGAAGAGGAGGTTGGTTACACAAACCTAGCAGCAATAAGGTACTAGGCACAACAACACAGGAAAACAGCCTTAATTAGGGAAAATGTACTGGTGGCTGCAGGGCTTTTTGCTTCCTGCACTTCCAGGACCTGGCTGCTGGAGGATCCTGTTATCTCAGTAACTATTGCTAATGACTGAGGCTCTCTTTGATTGCCACATCCTTGTCCAGCTGCCGGGAGCATTTAAAGACATCCCCGTCATTCCTGACTCAAAGGCAGCATTAGCCTGGGGTCTCAGCCCGGCGCTGAAGAATTCTGTGGGGGTCACTAATTAACCAAGTTGTGCAGGGTGGGACTGTGTGCAGGAAAGCCTCTAACAAGTAATTTAAAAAGCCGATGGATGCACCAAGAACACCATCATTTAATTGTGTTTCGTTATGATGATTTGCTGTAGGTTCACTTTTCCAAGGGGCAGGGAGGAGAGACCCCAAGCTGCCCCCTCTCGTCCAGGCAGCCCAGAGCTATGGAGAATAGATTGAAGTCTGACCAAGACTGGTTTAAAAATATTCAGTAATTCCTGTATTTTGACAGAAAATGAGGAGTTTGGCAGGGAGAAGTTTGTCAGCATTTCTTTGGAAAGTTTTGTGTGCAGTGAAGAGAGGGACAAGTGTCCAGCTGAGATTTTGAGGGCAATGTGAGGAACAGGAGACCTTCTGCTGGGGTGATTCACCTCCACCCCAGAAGGTCTCACTCTCATGTCCATTTGGGGATAATTTATCGGGACTCCCACCCCCAAAAAGCTGCATGTCACAGACTCATGGAATCATTCAGGTTGGAAAAGCCCTGTAGGCCCATCGAGTCCAATCATTCCCCAGCACTGCCACCATGTTCACCACTAGCCATGTCCCCAGGTGCCTCATCCAGGGATGGAGACTCCACCACTGCCTTGGGCAGCCTGTTCCCACCTGACCACCCTTTCAGTAAAGAATTTTTCCCTAATATCCCAACTACACCTCCCCTGGTGCACCTTGAGGCCCTTTCCATCCAGCTTTCTGTTCCTGTGGGCTTGAGCTGTCCTAGATCCCTTTTCCCTTCTCCAAGGAGACCCAGGGGTGACCATATCACACTCTACAGCTCCTGAAAGGTGGCTGTGGTCAGGTGGGGCTGGTCTCTGTCTCCAGGCAGCACTGACAGAACCAGAGGACACAGCCTTAAGCTGCCCCAAGGGAAACACAGGTTGGATATCAGGAGAAAGTTTTTTACAGAAAGAGTGAGAAAGTTCTGGAATGGTCTGCCCGGGGAGGTGTTGGAGTCACCATCTCTGGATGTGTTTAAAACAAGACTGGATGTGGCACTGGGTGCCAGGGTTTAGTTGAGGTGTTCGGGCTGGGTTGGACTCGATGATCCTGAAGGTCTCTTCCAACCTGGTGATTCTGTGACTTCTGTGAATTCCATAATTTCAATCTTCCTGGGCATGTGTGGGTTAACTTCATTTGCTTTGCTGTCAGGAATAACCCCCCCTGCAACCCCAAACAACTCTTCCTATTTATATCCCTGGTTTAATCAGGAAGGCTAGCGCTTCCATAGCTATGTGATTAAAAATTAGGAGCCCAGATTCTGTAGTGGTGCCTCATAATAACAACCAATCCTGGGAGCACAGTGGATGAATAATGGATCATGGCTCCATGCTACCGGCTTCTTGCTTTCCCTCCTTTCTTCTTCTCCCCTTTTCATCTTTTCATTCTTCTCCTCCTCCTCCTCCTCCTCCTCCTCCTCCTCCTCCTCCTCCTCCTCCTCCTCCTCTGCCTCCTCTCCCAGGCTGGAGTTGGGGTGGGGAAGGAATACATCCATCCTTCATGTTGCAGAAGTTAGAGAGACATCACTGATTCCTCTTCATCAGACCCTCCACCCCAAGCAAATTCCCTGTTAGGGAGCCTGGAGACATCAATAATTCACGGCTACCTGGAGGACTGGGTGATGAAAACCATTTACTTGGGAAGAGATAGCCAGAACCCATCCTCTCTTCATTGCCATAAGCAGCTCCTTGAGGCTGGCTGCTGATCCCACAGGGAGAAACAGGAGCAAAGCTGTAAAAACTGAGGATTTCTGGCACAGGCCAGACAAGTGATTCCATGTTTATTTGCATTATGTTCTCCCCTGTCCCATAATATCCCCTAGTGGACACGCTAGATTGCTTTGCAGGGGAGATATTGCTGCAGGAATATCAGGAAAAAAAAGTCACGAATGTCAAACATCCCACTATAAAAGTTCCTTCATTAAATTCCAAGATGGTCTTCGGAGAAAGATTTGTGGGTTGGTTTTTTCCCCACTCTACAAGATGAATTTTCAATATTTTTTACAAGCAGAGGTCAAATTCAATTAATGGATTCAGTGAGGGGGAAAAAAACTATTGAAAAATGCCAGATTTGGTTTTAAACAGCATAAACTCATCCAATGAAATAAAACAAATAAAGTTTAAAAATTAAAATTCATACTTCCTTTATATTTAAATAACATCAGAATGGAGCAGACTTGTTCCCACTTTCACATCTCAGTGACAGGCGTTCCAGCTAACCCAAACCACAGATTTTCACTTTCTTTTTCCACTCTTTTAGCCTGGGGGGAAAAAAAAAAGGTACATTTTGGATCCATGTAGAAAAGCTTTTTTCCCCCAGTCCTTGGGTTCCACCCACTGAGCTGAAAAATCCCATTACTCCCAGCGCTTGGCAGCCGCGTGTGCGCAGCGGGGTGTGCCCGCAGCACATCTGCCTCGCCTGCAAATCCCGGCCGGGGGCAGGCAGCCACCTCTGGGCTGTCAGGGAACGTAATCCCATCCCAGTTCGCAGCCCGGCGCTGGAGGAGCCAGTGAGGAGTGTTGAAATACCCCTCAGCCAACCACCCAACCACCACACAGGGGCGGCTCAGGAGCAAAGGCGGGCTTGGGGATTTCAGAGGGGGCTTAGGCCAGCTTTGGTTTTGAGGGGAAACAGCGTTGACTTGGAACAAAACCAGCTCCACTTTGGCAGAAAACTGCTGGATTTCACCCAACTGCATCCCCTCTGAAGGATGATGGGGGTCTGAGGGTTCTGCCACCCACTTCTGAGCAGGGTGTGACGGAGCCTGGGGGCATTACTTGAGAATGCCTTTCCCGTGTCCTTCACATTCCTGCTGGCCTCCCACCCCACACGGGCCCCAGGAGCCCCCAGACAGGCCATGGATGGGTGGGCAACACCTCTGTCTGTAGCAAGAACAGCACTTGGCTTCTCAAGGGTCATGCATGGGCAGAGCTCAGTGCCTTTGGGCAGTGGTTTGGGCTGCCAGCAGCTTTCAGCAACAAGGAGGCTCCCTGCTGTTTTCCTGGAATAACGTGAGGCATCCATGGGATTGGGAATGCTGTTAAAGAGCCAGGGAGAGGGAGGGCTGAACTCACAGAGCAGAAATAAAAGTGCATTTGTCTTACTTAGTCAGGAGCTTTTTATCTGTTGATGAAATACCCACCAATGGTCAGTAAGGCCAGGCTTTTCATGATTCACCTCTGGAACAGGTTGGAGTCCTCATCCCTGGGGGGATTGAAAAGCAATGTGGATGTGGCACTTGGGAACATGGTTTAGTGGTGGGCTTGGCAGTGATGGGGGAATGCTTGGACTTGATCTTAAAGGTCTTCTCCAACCTAGATAATGGTCTGATTTCATGAGGAGCTGGACAAAGCTCCATCTCCAGCACAGATCCTGCATGGAGCAGCCCCATCAGAGTAGCAGAGATAAAAGCTCCTCCCTGCAGGATTAAAGAACAGCCCCTGTCTCCAGCTGGATTTCCCATCTCTTACCATTCCGGGGTGCCAGGTTCAAAAGCTGGTCCCAAGAGAGAAGACCATGCTCAGGTGCCCCTCCTGTGCTTCCCTGTTTCCATCTGTCCCTGTCTCATTTCCAGCAGAGACGCCCAGGGCTGTGAGACACCAGCAGAGCCACAGCCTGGAGCCACAGCCTCCCACGGGCTGTCAGGTGCTTTCAAAGGAAGACCGAGGTCTCAAATGTCTCTGTGCCCCCCTGGCTAGATCTGCACTCCCAGAGGGAGGTGCTGAGAAGCCTCCCTGTGGCAGGAGGGGATCACAACCTGCTTGTGGGAGTGATGGGGTCATCAAAGAGAGCAGGGAGTGCCCCCATTCCTCGGTGGTCCCTCTGGGACAGCAGGCTGCCAAGGGGGCCCTCCTCAAAGGCAGGCACCTGGAAGTCACACTCCTGATGCCCAGAGGTTATTCCACCCTGAGTCCTACAGGTCCAAATCCAACTTCCCCTGCCCTTCTACCCCAAAACAGCCTCACCTGCTGTCCTGGGGTGACTTTAAGATGCTCATTTCCCCGTTCATCTGTTCAGCCCAGAAGTAAGTTTTGCACCTTTAAGGCTGGTTCTGGGAACAAAGGTGGGGAGAGAAGCAGCACACAGTTTTTTCAGAAACTGCACTCACTCCTCCACATTCCTGCTCCTGTGCTGTCTGCAGACAGACAGGCAGACAGCAGGACAGAGCTCTCCTGTGCTTTTAGTTAGTTTTTAGGTAGCTGAGGCAGACAAGCTCCCGGGACTGTGGTTTCTCTTTTTCTTGGAACATTTCAAACCTGCTCTGGACTGAACACCCAGCAGAGCACCGGCAGCTCGCACCTGTGGCCCGCCGGGCCGGGCCTGGGCCGCGGCATTTCTGACTTCAGACTGAGTGAGCCGAGCTACAGCCCACGGAGGGACTTTCTGAGGACTTTTCTTTCTCCCAAAATTACCCTAAACCAGGACACCTCCCTCCCGCTTCGCAGTCAGAAGAACAGGGTCACACCCAATCCTCTCCAATCCCTGTATGCTGTGTCCAGCAGCAGCCAGTTAGAGATCCCCAGGGAGGAAGAGAGGAGCAGGCACAGGAAGCAGGGATATTTATTTCAAGCAGGGATATTTATTTGAGCAGGGATATTGCTTTCAAGTACTCACCATCCTCCCAGAGTCTGCAGCTCAGGGACCTCCAGAGCTTTGAGGATTTAGCAGCCCTCGGTGGATTTATCTGCCACAGACCTGATCCCTCATATTCCTGCAGAGCTTGCAGCCACCTGGCCCAAGTCCCCTCAGAAGCTGCTGCTGCTGGAGTTCAAATCTGGGGCACAGCTTTCACGAGAGCAGCAAAAGGCAGGTGGCTCTAACCTGGGGACAGGGTAGTGTTGCCATGGCCATCCCAAACCATCTGCAGAGTCCGAGAGGTCACAGGCCAGCCCTGGCAGCTCAGCCCCCACAGATGACTGCAGGAAGGTGGGTTTCGTGCTTCAGATGACAATGTCTCCTCTGTGCTCTTTCCTTGCAGTTCCTCCAGATGATCCTGTCATTTTGGGGGGGCCCATCATCAGCCTGAGAGCAGGAGACCCCCTGAACCTGACCTGCCATGCAGACAACGCCAAGCCAGCAGCCTCCATCATCTGGATGCGGAGGGGAGAGGTCATCAATGGAGCCACCTATTCCAAGGTGAGGCAGGATGGGGCTGGGACAAGGCCTGTGCTCATGGAAGGGGTACCAAGCCTGACACTTCACGCAGCCCCAGAACGTTTGGGGCAGCACCCTCAGCTCTGCAGAGCTGAGACTCTCAGCCTGCATCCCTTCCCAGTGCAGAGGTTGGGAGGAAAACAGTCAGCAGGATGCAAGTGAGAAGCCACAAACTGTCACCAAAATGGGCTCTGCTCTGAATTTGGCTTTTGGTACCTTCTCACAGCTTGTAATCACTTGGTGTGGCCACTTCTCCCACCTGGGTGTGGTGTTGTGTAGAGCAGCACTGACCCAGCCTTTTATCCAGAGATTCTGGAACAGAATCTCTGGATAAAAGGGATGGTTGCAGTGACATGTGTCCCCTGCTCCACCTGCAGTTTTCCATGAAAAATTGTCAGAGTTCTTGGCATTTTTTAATTTTGACAGAAAGTCTTTATTGGGTCATGAAAGAAATAATCAAAGAGCAATCAGCAGCACAGTGGAAATGGGACCCCAAATATTCTCCTGTTTATGGGCTCCTGATGGCTGGTGTGAAAGATTCAGTGACACTTGACAGTTTTAATGAAAGTTTCTAAACAGCAAAATTCAAAACCTAAAATGGGTCAGTTTGCAGCCAAAACTTCAAAGTGGGCAGTCAGAGCTATTCCTCGAGCTCCCAAAGATCTTTAATAAACATTTCATCCTGCTGCCACTGTGAAGCCTCCATCCAGCCTCATTCCAGCAATATCCTGATTTGCTGGGGAGAGCAGAGGAGGCAGAACACCCTCCCTGCCTCCTCCCCCTCCTGCTCCTCCTCCGTGCTGAGGCTGAGCTGCTTCCCTGCAGCCAGGGGTGTGCGGAGGGGACCCTGCCCCATCTCCTGCGTGCGATGTGAGAGGCAGAACTAATTAGAGCCAGGGAGAACTGACCTCTCTCTCTCTCAAATCGAGTGAAATTAATTAAAATCCTGTTGTTGACGTGCAGTTGTTCACAGCTTATCCCCCTTGCCCCCAGCCTTCCCTTCCAGGGCTGTCAGGCCTGGCCCTGAGGAGGCAAATTTTGAGCCCTCTCCCTTTGAGACCCACAAGCAGTGGGGAGCAAAGAAGGGGGAACACCCATCTTTAAAATATTTCCAAAACACCCTTCCAAAGCAGAGTTTTCCAGGCTGCAGATTCATCTCCCACAGCACAGAGATCTCTATGGCATTTTATGCAGTTGGCAGGAATGGGCTGGGAGGGGACCCTGGTTCTGCATGGGGGGAAGCATCCTTCCCTCCTCCTGGAGTCAGGAAAACTTCCATTTCTGAGGCTGAACCTCATTTTCTCCTGGCTTCCTGAAGGTTTCCGTGAGGCCCTTCCACATTAAAAAACAAAATCAGCCTTTACAAAAACTACCAGACAACTTTAGATATTTTTTGAGTGGGAAGTTTAGATTTTTGGGGTCTTAGAAACGTTTCCCTTTTGAGGCTCCCTTTAAAATGGTTCCTCAATTTGTCTCTTTCTGCTTTTTTCATGAAAACTGAAACCCAACCCAGCTTTCCTTAGATCCAGATATCCCAGCCAACCAAAAAGAAGCCCTGTTTGGGTTTCTGACCACCTGAAACCATTCATACTGAGTGATAATTTCTTTGTTACTCTGAACATCCAGTCCACCAACTGATCCATATGCAGCCCCCTGCAATCCCAGCCAGGCAGCACAGAACAGCCATGGCTGACTGAAATCCCCCTGATCCCTATTGAAGGGGACAGGGAACGATATAAGATCCTGCAGGATTTGGAAGTTAACCTCAAATAGGGGAAATTCTGCACAGACTTAGGGTTCACCTCAACCCCAGCACCAATAGTGGGGTGTTCTTCAAGGGAAGAGCACACGGGGTGACAATAAAGCAAGGACAGGACAGCATTCTGCATTAGTGTCCAGAGGGGGGAATGGAGCTGGGGAAGGGGCTGGAGGACCAGGAGTGTATGAGGCAGCTGTGGGGGCTCAGCCTGGACAAAAAGAGGCTCAGGGGAACCTTCTTGCTCTCCACAACTCCCTGACAGGACAGGGAGCTGGGGGAGGAGTTGGGCTCAGCTCCCAGGAAACAGGGACAGGATGAGAGGAAATGGCCTCAAATTGTGCCAGGGGGTGTTTAGATTGGATATTGAGAAAATTTCTTTGCTGAAAAGGTATTCAAACATTGGAACAGGCTCTCAGCATGGTGGTGGATTCCCCATCCCTGGAAGTGTTAAAAAACCTGTGGATGTGGTGGAGAGGGATGTGGTTTAGTGGGTCAGTGCTGTCAGTGCTGGGTAAATGGATGGACACGATCTCAGAGGGTTTTTCCAGCCTTAATGACTCTGGGATTCTGGGCTGATTGTGGTTACAATTTCTCAGCATCATTCCTTGTCTCACGTGCTTGAGAGACACAAACCTGTGTGCATGAAGGCTGTGCTGCAATGACCCAGGGAAAGCATTAGTCTTGGAATCAAAGAACCATTTAGGTCAGAAAAACCCTCCAAAATCAAATTCCCCCAGCACTGCCAAGGCCACCACTAAACCATGTCCCCAGGTGCCACGTGCACACATCTTGCTGACATCTGTTTATCTCCCAATAAAGCCCTGTCTTACAGTGTGAGGAACAAACTTGAAGGATACCAGCTTAGAAGGAAAAACTGCCTGGCAGGGTCCAAAATCCACTGTTGATGAACCAGAGAGAGGTCAGAAGTTGGAGAATGATTAAAAGACTGAAAACCACACAACATCTTGAGAGCTCTGAGGGCTCAGCTTGTCAAAGTCAGGGTTATGGGGTGATGTGACCTCCTGTAAGAACTTGCAGGAGAATTAGGGATGGTAAGGAAGCGCTCCCAGGCTCTTGTGCTCCCAAAAGAGGCACGGCAGGGCACCACAGCTGAAGTCAGATAAATCCAGGGAAGAAGCATGGTGCCAAGGCTGAGCAGGCAGAGCTGGTTACCACCAAGGTTTGGATCTCTGGCCCTCTCAGTGAGCACCTGAGAGGTGATGATTTACCATAGGCTGGGCCAGACCATAGCATGGCAGCCAAAGATCCATGGCCAGGGTCTGTCTGTGCTGCTGGCATCACCTCATTGCTATGGGAAGTGCCCAGGCAGCTTTGTGCACTCACCTGGCAGAAGATGACAGCAGGGTCACAAAGCCATTTGCCTCTGGCTCCCTCTTTCCTGGGGTGGTGGCTGACGTGTCTCACTGGAGCTTTCCTCCCTGGCCCAGGCACAGCAGGGCTGCAGGGAAACAGATGGGAGTTAAGAGCCCAATTCCCAGGGAAGTGCGGTGAAATTTGTCTTTGTTATTTCCCCTAAGGCTTTTGGCAGATTCCAGCCAGAGGAATAGTTATTGCAGGAAGCTGCTTGGCTGAGAAGCTCTTGCTGAGCCTGGGGATGGGGAAAGGGTCCCTCTCCAGTAGGAAAGTCCTCTCCTCATCCCTGTTTCCCCCTGACAGACACTCCTCCGTGACGGCAAGAGGGAGAGCATCATGAGCACCCTGTTCATCGCGCCCTCCGACATTGAGAACGGGGAGAGCATCGTGTGCCGTGCCACCAACAAAGCCATTCCCAGCGGGAAGGAGACTTCTGTCACCATTGACATCCAGCGTGAGTACACAGCCAGCTGAGCCACCCCCGGCTGCTGGGAGACCCCGGCCTCTCTGCCCTCCCATCCCTGCCCCAGGGCTGTCCACAGTGCTCTGACTCCAGGCAGGAGCAGCATGCTGCAACTGGGGGTTTCTCTTTACTGGGATTTACTGGTGCATCGACAGAGTGAAGTCACAGCCAGGAGATTTCACGACCCCTGAGCTCCCTGGGGCACCGAGGAATGCCCACACTACAGAGATATCCTGCTTCCTGTGGAAATCATGTGTGTCCGTGGATTTGAGCAAAAGCAGCACCAACTGCCGTGCTCTGGGTGGCCCAACTGTGCCCTGATCCAGGCTCTCAGGAGTCTCTGGAGCAGGGATGGACCCCCAAGAGTTTTGGGTGAGCAAGCAACATCTCTGGGTGTGGCCAGTAGCAGAGATAAGTCCCATTAGGATTTCTGCTGCAGAATCACACGTTTCCAGACTTACAGGCAGTTCAGTGATATGTTTTTTGTGAGACACCTGATTGTGACAGTGTCCCTCCCATGACACAGAGCCAACACCAGTCACCACCTCAGGGGACAGGCCTGTGTTCAGAGCTGTACCATTCACCCTTTGCTGTAAATCCACAGTGCAAAATCTGCCATCTTCCAAAATTCACATTTCACAGGCCTCTTCCCTCCTCCCCTGCAGTAGCCGTTGCTCTTGGGCTCCTCCTGACCCCTTCCAGCCATGCTCCGTTCACACACCCAGTTCCTGCAGCTGTATTTACCCACGACTTGCAAAAGCAGGATGTTCAATATTAGCATGCCAGCTGCTTTCCAGAGACCAATTAAGACTGGCAAACTCAACTGAACAAACTCAAGCACAGCAGAAAATTCAGCATTTAAGACTTCCAGCTTTTGCTGCCGGAAGATTACCAGGCTCTTGGGTTGCTGGCTGCATGTCCTGACAGAACTGGGCAGATAAAATGAGATAATAGCTTGGGTTATTTCACAGCCAGCAAACAGCTACAATAGCTGGAGACACACTCACACAAACAACGCGGAGCGGAGACATCATTACACCGGGGCAGTACAGTGTGGGCTGGAGACGTGAGCTGAATCCCCGAGCCACGTGGAATCTGCTTGGGAGAGAGAAAAACCCGATAAAGAACACCAATTTCCACTCTGAGCTATTAAATACTCCATGCTGTGAATATAATAACAATAATATTCTACCCAGCTATTAAAAGTATGTTGCTCTTAATGGGGGCTAATGAGGATACCAATTTTCCAAAGCTGGATGGGTGATGGGATAGAAAAATACTAAGATGGATTAACCAAGCTGAGGTGGGATGGATTTTGACCTGGATACAAAAGCCTGCTCTAGCTGTATCTAGTAACAGAATCACTGAATTGTTAAGGTTGGAAAAGACCTCTAAGATCATCAAGTGCAACCATTAACCCAGCTTTAGCTCATGAGATTTCACTCCCAGCCTTGTAGACAACCACCTGCATTCACTTTGCAAAGAGCTAAAGGTGTTTTTCCTAAGCAAAACATATCTGGGCCACTCATTTTTCCCTAGGGAATTATTCTGAAAAGTCCTGCTCATGGGTCTTCTTCCGATATCTAGCAGAGAAGCAGCACCTCGGGGAGAGAAAGAAGTGGTTTCTGCAAGGATAAGGAAAAGCAGGCAGCAGCTGTTGGCTGGGGAGCCCTTCCCAGCCTGGCATGAGCTGCAGCATCCCCCCGGACCCTGCACTCTCTACCTCCAGCAGTGATGGTTGAATTCACACCATAGCAAACATCACCCAGCTGCATGGTTTGAGAGATGCAAAATAATCCCAGGGAACCAAAAATAATCCTTCCCAGGAAGCAGCAGCCTGGTAAATCACTCCTACTGCTTTCTTTCATTTTCTTCTGCAACTCAAAAGAACATCAGCAATGCTCACAGGCAGCAGAGAAACACCAGGATGGAGGTTATCCCTAGGAAGGGTGTGTGCATGGTGGGAGAGATTATCCTCTTTCAGCTGATGGAAAATTGAAGTTGGGGTCCCATCAACCTCATGCCTGACCATCATAGCAGCAATGAAAGAGCTGAGTCATAACACCCTCCCCTCCCAGTTATATAAAAAAAATGGGGTTGGTGGAAAGAGCTGGAAAAACCCCAGTGCCGGGTCTGTAATGGAAACACTAAGCGGCTCCAGCTGGAACATCTGTTCAATGTGATTTCCGTTCCACCAGCCACATCAAAGTCAGCCTCCTGTGAGTTATGCGTCGAACATCACAAGTGGGATTAAAATCATGTTTAATAGTTTGATATGCCATAAACTATTTATACTGCAGGAGCCCGGTGGCTCCATGGAAATGCTCACCCAGCGTGCCGGGATGGGGAGGAGCAGGGTTATTGCTTATCCAAAGCCATTGCTCCCAGCCTTTGCACACACATGTGCAGTTGCTCATTTTTACACCTCTTTTTTGTCATGGCAAGAAGGGATTTGGCTGCATCTGTATGTTTTTGCAGGAGGTGGGAGGAGGAGTAGGAAAGTGGAAGGTGATGAGGGACACATCGCTGTGCTGGAGAGTCTCCTGCTGCGTTTATCCTTGGAGCTTTGCAGTGTTTGATTCCCTTTTGTGCTTCCCACTGGGGAGTGGAAAGCCCAGGGCTGAAGTGGCATCTTAGCCTTAGTGAAAAGGTTTGGAAGGGCTTGTTCACAGGGGAGAGGGGCACGGAGAGGGATCTGCACCTGGCAGGGCAAGTGCCAGCACAGTGCCTGCAGCCGGTGAAGCTCAGCCTGCGGCCATTCCTGAAGTGCTGAGTGGGAACAGTGGAGCTGAGGGGTTTGCCAAGGTGCCTCCCGGGCTGCGGGGCTGGTGAGGAGTGATGCTGGTCCCGGTGCCCATCCCAGTGCCAGTCCCGGTGCGATGTGGCACCTGCAGGAACACTCACACCCTCTCCTCCCACTGCCTGTGGGCTGGCTCTATCTCATTCCATCATTCAAATTCATTACAAGAAGCCAGGCAGGAATTATAATTGTAACTGAGTGGAATTACATCCTGATGAGTTACAATTTGTGTCTTTTTTCCCTTTAAAATGCCCCGAAACACTGTGGCACACGCAACCCACGCTATCCGCAGCACCCGCAATACTCGAAAGCCCAATCCCATTTCTGAAAGGCGAGATCAAAGACTTTAATTCATTTCCTTTGCTCTTTTTTTCTTTTTTTTTTTTTTTTTTTTTTTTTTTTTTTATTTTTATTTTTTTTTTTTTTTTTTTTTTTATTATTTTGAGTGCAGGAGGGAGCCGGGCTCATTTTAATACAAAGAGGCTCCTCTCTGTAAATCGTAGGCACAGCTCCTAACCCATCAAACAATGGGGAAGCTACTAAAGAGAAGTGTGATTCATACTTAACAAAAGAAGGTGATTAGCTGTTGTTGTCTAACAATAGGGAAGTGTCAGGATGCCTGGGAATGAATTAGGAGCCCGCTATACATCTCTGGGCTGCTGTGTCAGGGAAGCTCATTTATATTCCCAACTGCGCCCATCTTTATTGTCATTTGAATTGCACATTTTAAAATGAAATTAGGGTAAATTGAAAATACCTATAATTTCCCCGTCATAATTTCCCATCAGGAAGGCAGGTGCTCACAACAAAGCCAGGCTCCGGCTGGGTAAATACCGCGGGGCGGAGAAGAAGGAGGCGCTGGAGCGCTGCCTCGACTCCGCCTTTCCTTCTCCCCCCCCGCCCAGCCAAGGTCACTGCCGAGGCCACCTCCGGGACTCCGCTGCTGTCCCCAAGCTGCTGACCTTGCACCTCGCAGGGCTGGAATAACCCGCCGTTGCTTTGGAGGCAGCTCCCACACCAGTATGCCCAGTTGGAGCCCACTCCCTCCAGCAAAGGCCCTGAGGAGCTGCCAGAGCCACTCCAGCAGGACCCTGACTTGTGTGTGGTGGAGGGAGAGGCCAGCGGGGAAACTTCCATCCCTGTTAAACCACGGGCACTCCTGGGGCTTGGCTGGAGCCCTGGCTCCACAGCATCCCCGCAGGAACTCGAGCACTGGGCCGTGTCCAGCCCTGCAGCGCTGACCCCACACCCAGCCCTGGGCTCTGGGATGCCCCAGCACAGGTGAGGCCAAGGGAGGTGCCCTGGAACAGGGGGTGCCACCCAGCTTCTCTGCCCCCCTGCCCTGTCACCTGCAGCCTTTCCCCATTTTCCTGCTGGGAAGGGCATTGCTGGAACACTTGGAAGAGGAGAGAGGCAGCAGGTGAAGCTGAACACGTAACATGCCCTGGTTTAGGATGTGGTTTTGCATATGTGCAGCACCACCTCAAGGGCAGGAGAGCCCCTCAGCTGGGTTGATGAGCCCAAACACCCTCTGCCGTGGGACAGCTGGTTTCAGGCACCACAAAAACCCTCCACAAGGCCATTTCTCTCTGTTTTTTGCCCTCAAATAAGGTCCCATGCTTAAAACCTAAAGCTGAAGGCCTCAGTCATGACGAAAAATTAAAACAACTCTGGATATTCTGCATCTGAACATTTCACCCATTTCCCACTTGCTTTTGTCAGTTCTTTCCTAAATTTTATTTGCTGCTAAAGCATTTAGATGCTTCTCATGTGAAAAGAAGGAAAGTGAGGAGCAGTTGGAAGACTGGAGCAGCCTGTGACACCAGTAAGGCCTTGGCAGAGATGATTAGGCTGATGAAAGAGCAGAAATGCCACTTTAAAGTTAGAGGATAGACAAAAAATCATTGTTATACAGCAAGATATTAAACTGGAGTGTCTCAAAGCAGGCGAGTTTATGTCCTTAAATGAGAATCAGAGCCAGCAGTCGCATTTTCCAAGTGAAATGTTACATCAAATGGTGTCTGTGGCTCCTCTTCCTGTCTTATTTGCTGAAGCCCTTCAAGAGAAGAGCAGCGTTCATGCCATCAGCCTGTCTGACAATCGTTGTATGGCTTTAAACTGAAAAATGGCTTCCCACTGCCAGAGGGCAGGGTTAGATGAGATCTCAGAAAGAAATTCTTCCCTGTGAGGGTGATGAGGCCCTGGCATAGGTTGCCCAGAGAAGCTGGAAGCGTTCAAGACCAGTTTGGGTGGGGCTTGAAGCAACTTGGTCTAGTCAAAGGTGTCCCTTCCCATGGTAGGGGGTGGAACTGAGTGATCTGTAAGGTCCCTTCCAACCCAAGCCATTCTGCTGATATCACAGCATCAAGGAGCCTCAGTGCTTTTGCCAGGCTTTCTCACGGCCAAGTTTTGCTCTGAAGCCTGAGAAGCTGGCAGGCAGCAAGCAGGGAGTGCTGCACGTGTCTCTGGGTTGCTCATGGGCCTGTCTCTCTTTGCAGACCCACCCCTGGTGAACCTGTCCGTGGAGCCGCAGCCGGTGCTGGAGGACAACACTGTGAAGTTCCACTGCTCCGCCAAGGCCAACCCTGCTGTCACCCAGTACAGGTGAGGTGGCACTCCTGGCACCCTGGCACCTCAGTCCAGCCCTCTGCTGGGAGCATCTCGCCTTCCCCTTGCAACGCTTCCCCTCCAGGTGACCCAAAAGAGCTCAGCCTCAGCCTCTGGCTGTAGTTTCTGGTGGCCATTCCACCTCCTCCCGTGTTTCTCACCGCTCGGTGCTCACTGTGGCTCATCCCCACGGCCTCTGCTGCCCCCGTGCTGAGGGATGAAGTGGCTGGAGCCAGCCCCTCCTCCCTGCTGTGGCAGGGTCCTTGTCCCCACTCTGGTGGCTCCCTGGTGCCGCTCTGGCCTTGCTGGTGCTGTTGCACGTTGAGAGGCTCCTCTTCTGCTGCTCGCTGGGTGTCTGCTGCGTTCTGCTGCGTGCAGCAGCCCCTCAGTCAGGGACTCATGGTGCCTGCAGTGGATGAAGAGGCCTGGCACTGAGCTGGGAGAGCCATCTGTTAGGGGACATCGCGAGCAATGCACGCCCAGTGAAAAGTCTATTGTGGGAAAATTCCTCTCCTTTTTTTGCACTCTTTTATGATTTGAACAAAGCAGCTCTATGGCCATCTCCATGTAACCCTTAAGCAACCACCATAAGCCTCTCTGTGCCCAACACGGTGGAGCTGAGCTCGGGAGGGGCCAGAGCAGAGGTGCAGGTGCCAGAGATGTGAGGGGACACAGGGGATGGGATCTCCTGCAGTGGGACATTCTCCCTGAGTGGGTGGGGTCATCTCTGCTAGCCACAGTCTGCAGCACCCCTGCACTGGCCACGGTGAGCTCAGAGCAGGGCACAGGTGGTTGAGGAGATTTGGAGCAGGAGGAAATGCGTCTCTTGTTGCTGAGAGAGGTCTGGGGTGCAGGCAGTGCATGGGGTCCCTGCCAGCCCTGAGCCTCCCTGGGTCCTCTCTTCTCTCTGGTGACCAGGGAAAGGATCTGAAGGAACAGCTGGAGCTGTGCCAGGGGTGAGTTAGGTTGGATTTCAGGAAAAGGTTCTTCCCCCAGAGGGTGCTGGGCACTGCCCAGGCTCCCCAGGGAATGGGCACAGCCCCAAGGCTGCCAGAGCTCCAGGGGTATTTGAACAGCGCTGCCAGGGATGTCCAGGGTGGGATTGTGGGGGGGTCTGTGAAGGGCCAAGGGTTGAACTCGATGATCCTTGTGGGTGCATCCCAGCTCAGGATATTCTGTGATTCTGTGAGTGCACATCCAGGGATTGATGGGCAGGAGAGCAGATGCTCTGCACTGAGCAGTGTCACTGCCATGGGCCCTTGGCTTTGGGTGTGACGTTTCCTGCATCAAACACCCCTCCTCTCACAGTTTTTTTGTCTCATCAGACAAAATATGGGTATGGGAAGCGGGGCAGGCTGTCAGCACACTGAAAAGAGCTTTGTGTAACCAGGTACACCCCTGTCCCACCTCATCCATCAGCCACTCACCCCTCCTGCCTGGACGGCCTGAGCATGCACTCACAGGCTCACCATCCGTTCTGGCTCTGCAGAACCATCCATGGATAATAACAGAGGAGGCACCTCGGGGGACAGGTTACCATGACCCACCTCCTGTTAGGCTCGTACAGTTTAATTAGTACAATCAAGTTTCTAGGTAGGAACTATCCCTTCCAGCTGGATATCAGCACAACAAAGCAATAATTGTGTTCCTGGTTACACAGAAGAGTTATTAATTCGAGAAGTCAATTAATGTCAAAGATACAAATAGCTCTGGTTTCATATTTACAGCTTGTAGGAAAACAAAGTGCATGGCAGGCTGGGTGAAGGACCTGTGTGGTTCTTAGCCCAGGATTGATTCTGGTACAGTCCAAGGCAAAACAACCATCTCTGGTCAAGGAACCAGACAGTGGCAAGCCCCTGGCAAAACTTCTGCTCCATCAGCCTGATTCTCAACAAAGGAACCTTCCACATCATCCCTGAACCCAGCTGGGCTGATCCCTTGTGCACTGGAGCAGCCTGGAAGGCTCCAGGCTAGGGTTTCCACTTCCTTGGACAGGGACTTTGGACAAGGGAGGATGGCTTCCCACTGCCAGAGGGCAGGGATGGATGGGATATTGGGAAGAAATTCTTCCCTGGGAATGTGGTGAGGCCCTGGCACAGGGTGCCCAGAGAAGCTGTGGCTGCCCCTGGATCCCTGGCAGTGTCCAAGGCCAGGCTGGACAGGGCTTGGAGCAACCTGGGATACAGGAAGGTGTCCCCGGCCATGGCACATGGTGGAACAAGAAGAGCTTTAAGGTCCCTTCCAGCCCAAACCATTTTGGCATTCTGTGATTTCTCTTGGCTGTTTCCACCCTTGGGATCCATGCCCAAGCCAAGTTGCGTTGCTTTTCTCCACCAAGCAGAGGTGGACCCAACACTCTTCTCCCATCTTTGCTGCCATCTTGGTAGTGCAGGTTTTGCTGTCCCCTCTGGCTGCCAGTGCCACCCTCTGCCCTCTTCCTTCCTTCTCACCCATCCTGAGGCCACAGGTCTTGTCACCCTTCCTGTCACCTGAGCCTCCATGACTCTACTTTGCTGCAAATGACTTTGAGATTCATTTCATGATGGATTTTACTCTTAAAATTAATTGCATGTTTTTTCAGGCTATGCTTTCCCATAAAAAGGGTTTGGGTAGGGAGAAAAAAAAGAGGCATGACAAATTCAATCACTTTGGGTTTTTCATTTCTAGAGTTCCCTTAACATGTAAACTTCACACGAGGCTTTTTCCCTACCACTGTGACAAGCAAACAGGACTCAGCAGTGCTCGCTGGGGCTTCCTTCTGCTTAAAGGCTCTGATTGATGGAGGGGGGATTTGTTTTGCTTCTGTAAGATCCCAAAGCTCTTCACTATGTAAAAATGGCAGATGTTTCAGCATTTAAGCTTGGAGCCCTCTGGAGTGGGACATGCAAGCAAGGAGCCCCCTGCACCTTGACCCTGGCCAGGAGAGAAGCATGGGACATGTAAAAGCCCCAGGACTGAGACGTCTGGAAGTTTGAGATGGCAGAACATGAGCTTGGTGCCATCCCCAGGGTCACTCAGGACCCCACCACTGGTGAAAATAAACTTATTCTGCCTTAAAAAAGGCAATAGGAAGTGTGATTTTTTTTTCTTCTTGGGCATGGACCACTCTGAGATATCTCCTATGGCTTCCCTCATGCTCGGACAGAGATCCCAGATTTTCAGACAGTATTAATTTTAATGCCCCCCAATATGTTTGTCAGTAAATAACTCTGAACACAAAGGAAGAATGTTTAAACCAGTCTAAATCCCAATTTGTGGGCATAAATCCATAGCCATCTTCACAGGGCCATCCCTGCTGCCAATACACCAGCAAGCTGTCACCTTGCTGGAGGTTTTGAGGAGCCATAGGTTTTGCATTGGTTTGCATCCTGGGTTTTCTTCCTGGGAAAAGCACATGAGGTCAAATAATTCACCCATAGATGTTCCCTTGGGAAGCATCCATGAACTGGGCTCTTTGCTAGGATGAAGCCACTAAACCACCTCAGTGGCCCTGCTGACCCAAGATTTTAAACCCAGACCTCCTATTCTATTAGTTAGGAGGGCAAGGGAAAAGAAACCAAATTCAACACTATTTCCCAAGAAACAAAAAGCCCCCTCTGCCCCTGTAGAGAACATTGTTTTGATGAAATTGAGCTGCTTTTTCCTTAGGACGTTTTCTTCATGCTCGCTTATATAATCACACACAGGTCAATTTTAATGCAAGAAAAAACTGGTTGGAAAAGAGACCTCGGAGCAATCCACTCCCAGAGCCAGAGTGGAAAGTTACAGCCTGCACTGTGTTTTCTCTTCTGAAGACAGAGGGTTAATGGCATTTTCTCAAAACTGACAGATTTTCACGAAATCTTTGGCCTCAGTGGCATTTTCTTAGTGAGAATCCCTCTTCTTTAAAATCTGCTGGCATCTCATGATGCTGGAAGCAGGCAGGGCTGGGGCAGGCTGTCCTGTGCTGGAGGCACAGCTCCTCTGCTCCTTTCCTTAGCTGAGGATGCTGGAGCTGAAATCTCAGCCCTCCTCCCTCACTGGCAGCAGCTGTTTCCTGATGAGGAGCAGCATTTCCCCAGGGAGGTTTGTTTGCCCACCATGTCCCTTGGGCTGTCACTCACTTTTGGACACAGGACAGGCTGGTGTCACCAAAAGCAAGTGGAGGGCAGAGGCTGGTGAGGTATCACAGTGATCCTGAGCAAGGGGTTCTGGCACAGGCATGAATTAACCCTCTGGCAGCAGGGGTTTGCTCATTTGGATGTTTTCCCTCCTTCCATATAGAGTGAGCTTTGCACAGACACATCCTACAGCTTCTGTAGGGTCTTATACCCCATCTGGCCTGGGCTTATCCCACTTCTGTCAGGTTCCCTTTGGAGTGAAGAGCAACTCAGCCCACCAAAAAGCTCCTTGGTGTTGCCAGTGCAGCATCCTCCACTTGGAAAAGGCTCAAGGGGACCTGGGCTCCTCGGCAGCACTTCCATGGATGTGTCCCCATCTGCTTCAGCACCATGGACATGGGGCTGGCAGCCCAAAGAGGCTCCCTGGTATTCCAAGGGTGGTAGGGGACCACACTAACCTTTTCTCTCGCCCTCCCTTGAGCCACTGCCAGCCTCTGCCAGCCCGTTTGCTGGGGAGCATCCTGGTGCCAGGCTGGAGCAGCAAACGGCTCCGGCGGGCAGCAGGCACATCCCACCTCAACACCCCGCCTCCCACACACCTCTGTGCCTTCCTGGACAGGTCTGGGATGGGAGGGGGGAGGTTGGGAATTTACTGGCTTTCTTTTGCTGCAAGCAAACGGGCAGGAAAGGGAAAGGGAGAGTAATTAGCTGTCGCCGTTGTTCTGCTACCTGCGATGGCGGGTAAAATTAATGGAAAGCAGCAGAAGTCAGGGCGACGTGAACTGACTCCCAACCAGGCCTCCTCTTTGCTCCCTTCAGATCTCTCTATTTGCCAATCTTCTCGTGGCTTTTGATGTCTGTTGTGTGTCTGTGGGGTGTTTTTTTGCTGTTATTATTTATCACTCGCAGTAAGAAAGAGAATCTTTAAAGTGGCAGAAGAAAATGGGAAGGTTTAATATTGCAGGAGGCAGAGTCCCTGAGCATTTCGGGCTCCTCAGCTGATGATTATTTTTGCAGAGCAATGGGGAGTTGGTGCAGGCAGGGCAGTGATACACATCTCGTTCTGTGCATCCACACAGAGCTCTCGACCCCAGGGCTGGCGGAGACCTTTGCAAATAATCTTATCTTGGGCGGCAGAGGGAGACATGTGGAGCCACCCTCCAGCACCAGCTGCAGTTCTGGGGACCACTGCACTTCCAAAGAAAGGTGTGGGACTGGCAGACAGACACAAAGACATAGCTGGGAAGATGTTGAGCACGGCAGCTGTGAGCAACACACAGCTAGCTCTTCATAGCTAAGGGATGTTGCAGAAGGTCCAGCAGGTGCTGCAGGAGGAGCAGAGGTCAGGAGGAGCTGGGGGGCATTTATTTGTCAGCCACCCAAGGGTTGGTGCTGCCCCGCTTCTTCCCATCCCACGGCCAAACAGGGATCACAGCAAGTGCAGTCCAAGCAAGTTCCACCCAGCCCTGCTGGGCTGAAGCCCAGGGTGCTGCCTGCCTCAATCACAGCTTGGTGAGTGGCAGCTGCAGCTCAGGGCTTGAGCCCCACCATCCCCCAGTCATGCTGTGCCGAGCTCAGAGCCATCCCACAGCCTCCCTGTGCTCACCTCCACGTGCTTCCCCCCGGAGCAGTGTTTGTTTGTTGGCTCAGTAAGCTCGGGCCAGCAGGAAAGCCCTTGCTCAGTAAATAGTGTTTTATCTCTGAACAGCAGCTCACTGTCGCTCATCAAATATTAATCCAAACTCAACTGCTTCTTAACAAGGTTTTCTTTAAAGGCACTGGGGCTCTAACACACCTGGTGGGAGGCAGTGTCCTGGCTTTCCCCTGGCTTTGCCCAGGGAAAACAAAGGGACAGCAACAGGGAAAAGCTCCCTGGTCTGGTTCCTCCACCCTTCTCCACAGGATAGGCATTTCCCACCCAGCTTTAGGAAAACAAGTGGATGAAGAGCCCAAGTGCCTTTGGTAGACCTGGTGTCTCCAAGGGTCATACATGCCCAGGTACAGGTTTGGGGTGTTTTGGCTGCTGGCCTTGGGGGAAAAAATTGCAGAATTTTGTGGGTTCAGGTGAATACAGAAAAATTTCACCTGATATCAAGGAGCTGTGAGAGAGAAAGAGAAAATCACAATGTGCATCATCTGTGCTTTGGCCTGCCTGCCTTACACTGTGCATCTTGGGGGCATTCCTCCCATGGAGACACATTCCCACAGTTTGTTTGGAAAAACCTGGGGAGAAGTTCAAACTCCACAGAGCTTTGCTGCTCTTTACCCTTCAAGCCTTGTCTGCACCATGTGGGGACCTGCTGGCATCTCATCAGATTTATTCATGAGAATTCAAAGCCTCAGCTTCCACAGGGGAGTCAAGTTCTTCAAGAGCACGTGCCCCATGTCATGCTGGAAACAGCTTGGAAGTTTGCTCAGACACTTGAACCAGCTCCCTCGTGTTCAGCATTGCTTTGGTGCCTGGCAAAGAGCAGGAAAAGCAGCAGAAATCTGGGAAAGCCTTATCAAAGGGATGGGGAATGGAGAAGAGAATGAGCAGCTGGTCAGCCTTTGCTTGGCTTGGCAGAACCATTGCACTTTCACTGCCCCAGTGGATGTGGCTGGATGGCCCAACTCTCTGCCAGGAGCACTTCCATCATCAGTCAGTCATGGGCTCAGCACACAGACCCAGCTTCTCCAAAACAAATCCCAAGGAAAGAGCCAAGAGACATTCCTGCCATCCCTGAGTGTCTGGTTATGGCAGAGGGGGAAGCCCAGAATGAAGGTCAGCAAGTTGTGGAATCACAGAATCAATTAGGTTGGAAAAACCCTCTAAAATCACTGAGTTCAACTTTTACCCCTGCATTTCCAAGGCCACCACTAATCCATGTCCCCAGGTGCCACATCCACACATCTTTTAAATTCCTCCAGGGATGGGAACTCCAGCACTGTCCTGGGCAGTCTGTTCAAATGTCTAACCCACATTTTAGTGAAGAAATGTCGCTAATATCCAGTCTAAACCTCCCTTGATAAATTTGAGGCTGTTTCCACTTGTCCCACATCACTGATTTGCATGGAGAACCCAGGGAATCCCATCCCTAATTCCTCACGCTCACTTGCCAGGGATCAGACCTGTTCCCATGCCAGAGGTGTGCCCCCAGGGATACATCTTTAGCAGGATAAAAGGCAAGGTGAAATAAAACTGCCTCCCACATCCAGGCAGTGAGGAGAGCTGGGTTCACTAATGGGTGCACCCTGTTCCATCCGAGCATGCAGAAGCCACACCTATAGTAAAGTCAAGGAGTTCAGGTCTTAGGGAAGGAAGAGCCATGGGAATTACTTGCTGCTGCCAGTTTGGATGAGCAAAGGAGATATCACCCCAGACAGTGGGAGCAAGATGTCTCTGTTCCAGCTAGATCTCCATTGCTTCTTTGCTTGGTCAGTCAAGCTTCTGGATGTGCACAGATCCCTGTTCTGGGTGAAAGGCCAGGGAAAGGCATATTTGGAGTTTAACACCCTTTCATGACACCAGAGTAGTCCCTACCTCTTCCAGTCAGCTGACTATATTCACAGATCCACAGGCTGTAAAGGCCAGAAGGGATTATTGGATCGTGGGAAGCTGATCAGAGATTCAGGGCGATGATTTCATTGGCAACTTTTGAGAGAGAAGTGGCAAATGATCCATTTAATGGGCACTGCCTCCAGCCAAGCCAGAGCAGGGGCTGTTTTCCCTCTTCTGGCACTATAAAATCTGGATATATTTTAATATGCAATTCCAGTGGCTTTGAGAAGTGTCTCCTGGGAGCTGGTGTGTTTTTCTGTTCCTTGCTTTCCTCTGCCTGTTCATGGAAGGCCCAGGATAGAAGTGACCAACCCCTCATGCCTTGCGTTCCCAGAGCTTCTGATCACCAAGACCGCAACCAGGCTGGTCAAGGGAGGAGGATCTGCCATATTGACTCTTACTAAATTACAATCATGCCTCTCCTAATATTTAAAAGGGACTGTCAAGGGTTTGAAATGCTCCAGGGCCCCAGTGGCTGCAGACAACGTGTCAAGTCTTTGGGTGCACGGGCACTTTTCTCCACATCCATTGCACTCAGTGTCCCACTCACGGGAAAATGTCCCAGACTTCTCCTCCGGGAACTGCACAGGGACCCTTTCGAGGCTGGTTTGGATGGACCTTGGAGCAGCTTGGTCTGGTGGAAGATGTTGGAATGAGATGAGCATTAAGGTCCTTTCCCACCCAAATTATTGTGGGATTCTATGATCTGGGGCAACCCCACAAGAGCTTCTGCAGAGTCTCAGGGGTCCCAGCTGCCCAGTAGGCTGTAGAGAGCCTGAGGTGGGGAGCAGTTCAACAAATGTCTGGACCAGACCAGAGGCATTTCAGCATCTTGAAATGGAATGGTCAGTTTGGTTTTGCTGCCATTCCTTGGCACGCTTTGGACCTTCTCCCCCCCAGCCAGCTCCCTCCTCCAGTCCAGCTTAGGAAAGTTCTCATTTCTGCCAGTGTGCAGTTTTTGTTGCCCTCCTCCCCCGGCTCCCATCTGCTCCCTCCCGCTCCCGTGGCCGAGACTGCCGTCTGTCCAGCGGCAGGACGCTGTCAGTCCATATGCTGTCCCTCGGCAGGGCTGTCACCTCTCCTCCTGCCTCCCGCAGCCAAACTTGGCAGGGGAGGGAAGAGAAGCTGGAGTGGGGAAGGGGCCCGCAGGCATTTCACAGCAGTAACAGAATAAATCTAATTTATAGACATAGCAAAATGCAGCTAAAGCAGGAGTTGAAATAAATGCAAAGCACACTGAGGTCTCAAGTTATCGGCACTGTAACATTTTTCCTGACTATCTGTTTTCCTGCCTGGGTTTGTCTTTGTAGCTTCCTCCCAGACAACTGGACCTTTGCTCTGAAGTGAAAATGAAAGCTGGGGAAAAAAAAAAAATACCAGGAAATGAATTCTTCAGATCTCCTTCGTGATGCATCAGCCCCATCTGCCAGCTCCCTGTGACAGGGAGCAGAGCATGGCTGGGTGGCAGGTGGAGAGACAGGCTTTTAAAAAAGGGAATAAAGTTAAATAAAAGGCACAACTATCCCTGCAGCTGGGAAGTGAGACTGGGCTGTTGGGGGGGCTCTGCCAAGGCACAGAGCTCCAGGTGAGACTGGGAAGACAGGGTTGGAAGAGCCTTTGCTCATGGAGGTGTGAGGACAGGGAGATTTGTCTTCCCATTCCCTGGCTTGTCAAGGTAATGGGAACAAGCGGGTGGGAGATGTTCGGAGACAGCTTGAACTAATTAGGAGAGAGCCTAGAGGAGAGAGAGTCTGATGGAGGGGGGAAAGGCAGGGTGAGGAAAACGCTTTGTACTGGTGAGCACTGTCCCTGATGTAGAGATGATGAAAGGTACCAAAGCAGAGAGTGATGGAGCAACCAGCCCGGGCTGGATGGAGCCTCTCCGATGGTGGGGCTGCCAGAGGGGGTTGGGTGTTCCAGGAGAGCCCACAGAAACATGGGGTGCCCCGTGGTGGTGCTCATCACCATCCCAGCCAGGACCACCGGCATCCCAGGAGTCGGCAGCACCGTGAGCTTTCCAAACTCTGCCCAGCCCTTTCCCAGCGTTGGAGTGAACCTGTCTCCAAAGCAGCATCTCATTTCCAGCAGACCTCAGGGTTGTGGTTGTGTTTTCCCAGCCTTGTCAGTCACCTCTTCTGCAAGACTTGCTCCTGGAGCTGAGAATGTGATTCCGAAGGGAGCATCATTGCCTCCTCTGGCCAGATCTCCTCTCCCTTTGCAAGAAGTGGCAGCTTTTTGAGCCTAATTTAGCAGTCTTTAATCTGAGTTATTCCAAACCACACTTGCCACTTCCTTCATGCGTTCCCGCAGGATGATGGGCTGATTTCACAGAACGAAAAGCCTTAAGCAAATCTTGTCACACAAGAAAATTGATTTTTCAAAACTGACTTTTACAAGATTACTGGTGGTTTTTTTCCCCTCATCTTTCTTCTGTATCGTTCCCTTCCAGTCTCACAAGGTGGCTTCAGATCTAAGGAAATTAGAGATGCTGTGACTAAATTGAAAATGTAAAAATGGGGAGAAAGAGGGGAAAAAAAGACAACCAGCACCTCCTCTGCTGCTGCCTCTGAAGGATACGGCTGCATGTGCTTGTGAAGGAGCAGAGCTGTCTCCTTGACCTCTCCCACTGCCATAACATCGATGCCACGTCACAGTAGAGTCTGTCCAAGGATTGTGCCAGCACCTCACAGGCCACATCCCCTGATGAGCATTCCTTGGTGATCCCAAGCTAGATCATGGGTTTTTTCTTTCTCTCCCTCAATCTGTACATATTATTTTATCTTTTGGAGTTAAAAAAACAGTTTCCCCGTGCTGCTTGGTTCAGAGACATCTCAATGTGTTTTGTTAAAAAAAGAAGACAGAGGAAGAGTTGCCTTGAAGTTGTTTCAGACAGCTTAAAATATGCTAAGCTTTTGTGTTTCTGCCACATAAATAATGAATCCTCTTACAGCTTCTGAGTCAGGAAAGACATTGATTTAAGAGGCCTTCAGCTCTGTTTGAGGCTTTTCTGCCAGAAAGGGAAGAATGTGACCAGGGACAAGCGAGGCGTGAAGGATGAAGCAGAGTGTGCAAGGAGGATGTGGGATAGGGACAGAGGTGGCACCCACCACAGCCCTGCAGGAGCTGTTCTAAGGGATTTCATTCTTGATTCCCTCTTTGCTCCTTTATTGCAGATTTTGGGGGCTAGAGGTGTGTTTCAATGGAAGACAAATCTGTGAGCATCTACTTCTGTAGCTGTCTCTGCCCCAGTAAACCAGTGGGGATTTGGTTACTGCAGCAGCATCAGTTGCTGTTCATTTGACTCATTCCCCACATGCCACCCTTGGGGATGTCTCTCCCAAAAGAACCATCAGGAGAGCTGCAAAGTGTAGGCCAGCAGGCAAGGCAGGAGAATGGGAAAAGCCAGTGGGTGCTGGTGTCCCACAACAAACCCAGTGGGTCCCACATGCTCTCCAGGACTGCGTGTCCTGGTGACTTCCCCAGTACCCGTGACAGGGCACTGGCAGTCAGAGGGCTCATCCTGCCATGCCTCAGCTCCTGGAATGTGGATCCACTGCTGAGCTGGAGCTGGGATGTCAGGCTGAGTTCATCAGGAAACAGCAAAAAGGAGAAGCAAGGGACAAGCTGGCTCAGGCTGAGCTGGGGCAGGGGGGCCTTTCCTGCCCAAACCTGTGTGACAGTGGCACCTGTGCCGAGGACATGCTGTGCACCCTGAGCATCCTCCCCACCTGGCATGGAGTTATCTTGGCACAACTGTTTGGGGTACACAGCACCTACCCTTGCACACCCCATCCCAGAGAGACCCCAAAGGAGTTCTGGGACTGGGGAGTAACCCTGTTCACTTCAGGTCTCAAAAATACCCTTTGGCTTTCTGTTCCACTCTAGAAGCTGCTGGCAAATATTAAAGCAAAGAGAAAAGGCAGGATGTTGTCTCTGGGTTAGAAAGTTGTTTGTAAAGCATCAACCAGCATTTATTGCTTAGCCCCACTTTGTTACTGAAGTGGGTAGTGAAAAACTTCATGGTTGTTACTTTTGGAGATGTCTTTTTTTTAATACTGTTTCATGCTGTTTTACGGAGAAGTCGATAGATAATCACAGAGCTCTTTGGGTCAGTCTGTTGTACCAGGACACAGCCACATTGGGTTGTTTTCCTGTGACGTGGCTGAGAAGGGCGGGGTTGTGCCAGGGTGTCAAGGGCATTCCAGAGGCTTGCGAGACAAGAGGGACTCGACCATAATTTTGGGGATGGATGGATGGATGGATGGATGGATGGCTGAGGGAGCAGGGGCTGTCTCAGCTGGAGAAAAGGAGGCTCAGGAGAGACCTTATTGCTCTCTACAGCTGCCTGAAAGGAGGTTGTAGTGAGGTGGGGGTTGGTTTCTTGTCTCAAGTAACAAGTAATAGAATAAGAACAAACAGCCTCATGTTGCACCAGCGGAAGTTTATATTGGATGTTGGGAACAATTTCTATCCCGAAAAGGTTGAACAGCCCTGGCACAGTCTTCCCAGGGCTGTGGTGAAGTCTCCATCCCTGGAGGGATTTAGAAGGTGTGTAGCTGTGGCACTTGGGGACATGGGTGAGTGGTGGCCTTGGCAGTGCCAAGTAACGCCCAGACTTGATGATCTTGGAGGTCTTTTCCAAACTGAGCAATTCTGTGATTCCATGGATGAATTTCATACTGAAAAGATGAACAGATATTTTGGTGAACTTGTAACTTTATTCTACTCCCCTGTGAGCTGCCTGTGTGTTTGCATTAGCACTAGGGAACACACTTTGGATATTTATTATTCCTCCTCATGACTTGCCAGACTCCCCAAGCTGCTCACACTCCAGCCAGCAGAAATCCAAGTTCCTTACAGAGAAATCCCTGCCCTTGGCATCTTCTTTGGGGAGATTCCCACAAAATGAGGGCTCAGCCCATCTCACCCAGGTGACTCAGCTGCCTCTGTTGATAATCCTAACGTGAACCTGATATCCTGTTGATAATGCTAATGTGAACCATCTGATCTAGACACAGTTGAGCCCTGAATAATTAACTGTTCTGGCAGGGCAGGCCAGGGAACCTGCCAGAGAAGGAGCTGTGCCTCACACCAACCTGAGGGCGTGCCAGGAGTCAGGCAGAGCACAAGGAACAAGCCTGAGCAATGGGATGGGAACGGTGGCTGTCATAGGGAAGGAGGGGCTTATGGGGCACTGCTGGGGCTGGAAAGTCAGACAGAGCCGGCTCAGGCTGGTGGGCTCCATTTTTGGTGGCCCAAAGCATTGCCTGGGCTGTTTGACATGTCCAAGGTTGGCCACCATCCTTGAAGAGTTAATATAATCTTGGCCCGAGGTCTGTCTCCTCTTGCTGTGCCAGAGGGAGGGCAGACCCTCTCGTGCTACAGAGATCAAACCATAAAGCCCTTGAAAACATCCCAAACTCAGGACCAGGTCAAAGCCTCAGAGGAGCTTTAGGAGCCAGCCAAGAAAAAGAAAATCCTTGGAGAAGACCCAGACACCCAGCAACTTTCTGTTGCAAGAGTTCCATGTGCAGAAAGGCACAAGCCATTCCTGCCTGCTATGCCAATCATTTCTGCCCTGAAATGTGTGGATTTGGCAGCTCCAGTGATCTGGAACATGAGGTCCCAGCCCAGCACCATTTTCAAGATCCCCAAGCAGAAGCTTTCTTATCCTGATGAAGACCTGTGAGTTTCTGTCTCCATTCACCATTGTCTTTTTCCTGCCAATCTCAAAGGAATTGCACATCGAGGTGTGAAGTTGCAAAGGCCTCCAGCCCAGGTGGAAAATAAGAACTGGAGGGAAAGGCAAGTTAAAGCAGCTTCACAGCACTAAGATTCACTTTGCACTGAGGAGGAGGATAAACACGGCAGAGAATTAGCTCTTCAGCATGCCAGCATCCGTAAATCTGGCTAAAGACATTCTGCTACGGGGGTGGAGTGGGGTAGGAAGACCCCAGAAAGGACTAATCCTGTTAAACGACTTGAGAAAACACAAACCACGTGATGAAATTGGATTACCCAAAATAATAGTTAAGCTATTAGTCATGTCTGTTGCGTGGCGGGGTAAGTCAAGATGATGTGGGCAGGAAAAATGAAATGCAGCATCACTGCCAAAGGGGTAAAAAACTCCCTGAGGAGAGGTGACACCCCCAAGCTCATCCAGGACGGGGGGGTGACTCACATCCCCAGTATTTCCCCAGGATAAGCAGTTTTGGCAGCTGGCTGTCATAATCTGAATGGTTTTAAACTTTCCCCACATACATTAAAATGAGGAATTTAATGTTCATAATTTAACTTGGGGGGGAAAGTACAATTTTCATATGATTCCATGACTCTGGGGCCAAGGATTCTTAAATCTAAAGACTCCTTCTTAGAGGGAAAAGGAGTTATTGTGAAAGAGGGTGAATTTGTGAAAGGGGAGGGGCAGAAAAATATCCATAGTAGCAAGAGAAGTGCCAAACAGGGATTAATGGGGACAGGTTTGGTGCCCAGCCCTGTCATGTGATGGGGTGGAGGAGGAGGGGGAATTTTAAGCAGCAGGATTAAAACAGCATAACATCTAAAGCATCTTCATTTTGTTTTGATCTGTCATGAAAACAGCTCGATTTGCAGAAGGAATCATCCAGTCCGTGAAGTTTGATGCTTTCCCTTTGAAACAGTAACAGCTTTTCCAGCAGGGCCTCTCTGCTTTCCTTCCAGGGGAGGGACGAGGGTCCTTCCCAACCCCTGGTGCAGGGAAGGAGCCAGGGGGACAGGGTGGGATGGCTTTGACCCCCCCCCCCCCCCGCTGCTAAATCCAGCATCCGTAATCCTCGCGGGTCTGCTCCGCTCTGCGCATGCTGGGGTGCACGTGCAATTTTGGGCAGGTTTTACTCCCCACCGTCCCCTGGCCAGGCCCTGCCCATGGGCTCCGAGGCCTCTCCATGTCTCTGGAGCTCTGTGCAGCCCCAGCTGCAGCCCCGGCAGTGCCGGTCCATTGATTACCTGCACGGCTCATCAGCCCTCTCCAACTATTCCCCACGGTTGATCAGTCAAGTCATTGACAAGTTAACAGCTTTGTTTACTTCTCCCTCTCCCTTCTGCAGCCAATTTGTTCCGATCACTGTGCTAAGAGAAAGACTGTTTTGATTGCTCTCTCACCAAAAATGAACCATGATGGGTGCATGGACTGGTGACATGGTTTTAATTGTGTCATCTGGGAGAGAGAAACCCTCTCACCCCACTTCTTTCAGGTTCCTGTGCCTTGGGCAGCACGGACCTGACCCCATGGTGTCCCTGATAATCTCTCCTCCAGTACCCCAATGCTCTCCTCAGAGCTGAACTGTCATTGAACATCTTCAAGTGTGATTTGGGGAACTCTGAGTAGCTCCTCATGGATTTTTCCCACCCACGGGACCTGCTGATGGCGAGGAGGAGATGCAAAGCCCAGGCACTGCCCTTGAAGACTGCAGCTGATGAGCAATCAGGCTCGTCCCAGCCTCCTGGCTTGGCAGGAGTGGGAACACTGGAGCCGAGATGAGATGGAAAATCAAGCCAGAATTTTCTTCTGCAGTGAGGTGTTATTATTATCATCAAAATCCCAGAGTGTTTAAAAACAATCCAGCCCCAGTAGCAGCAACTGGTGCATCGTGACGAGCGCAATCAGACACCAAACATGTCCTTGTCAGGGGTAAAAGTCTGACATTTGGACGAAGGTTGCAATCTTTCTCCTTGTTTATTTGTTTTTCAAAAAAAAAAAAAAAAAAAAAAGGGAAAAAGGGAAAAAAATAGGCAGGAGGAGATGAGCAAAGTTGGCATCTCTGCATCTGAGCTGTGGCATTTCCACCATTAGAACTTGAGGTTCACTTCATGCTGGAGCCAAGATCCCTAAATTGGGATAGAGAGGTTGGGAAGAGGTCATCACCACAGCAGCTGTGTGTGCATGGAGGTTTGTCAGGATGGGAGCTGGAGGCTTGGAAGCCTTTCCTTGAGTACGGTGGATATGACACACAAGGAAATACTTTTCCATGTGCTTTCTTCCCCTCTAGTCAGCACGGCTGAGGCCACATCTCAAATCCTGTGTGCAACTTTGGGCCCCTCAATACAAAAAAAGACATTGAGGTGCTGGAGAATGTCCAGAAAAGGGAACTGAGCTGTGAAGGGGCTGGAGCCCCAGGAGAGGCTGAAGGAGCTGGGAAAGGGGCTCAACCTGGAGAAAAGGGGGCTCAGGGCGGTCCTGCTGGCGCTGCACAACTCCTGCCAGGAGGGGACAGCCGGGGGGGTCAGGCTCGGCTCCCCGGGAACAGGGACAGGACAAGAGGAAATGGCCTCAAGTTGCCCTAGGTCAGGTTTAAGTTGGATATTAGAGAAAAGTTTTTCATTGAAGGGTTGTCAGGCATTGGCACAGGCTGCCCAGGGCAGTGGTGGTATCACCATCCCTGGGGGTGTTAAAAACCGTGTGGTTGTGGTGCGTAGGGACACGGATTGGTGTAACCTTGGCAGTGCTGGGTTAGCAGCTGACTGATGATCTCAGGGGTCCTTTCCAACCTGAACAATTCCTTGGCTCTATAATTCCACACCCCAGCTCGAGGGCCAGCCAAGCCTCAGCCAGAATTCTCAGGGCTCTTTCCCCGTGAGCTGGGTGAAACCCAAGCTGGGAGGCCCGGCCGTGTAATCCAGATGGGGAGAGGTTACCCAGGGCTGATAAATGAGCGCGCGCTCAGAGCGGGAGGCGGAGGAGCCGCGCGGGACCCGCGCGAGGCCCACACGTCTTCATTAGGCAGGGAGCAGGCGGGAGAAGAGGAATAACCCCATACATCACCATTATGAAAATTTACCCATAATAAAGAAATAATTTGTGCGATGCATCACGCCGGAGCCGTGCGGGGGGTACCGTGACACCGCTCGGGCTGGCAACCTCACTCCATCATTTCTCACTAGGCTGTCACTAGCAGGAGCCATCCATTGTCCCTGTCCCCTTTGGACCTCCGAAGGATGCCAGAATGTCATCCTCAAAACACCATCTCCTCCCTGTGGAGGATACCAAGGCTCTGGGGCCTCGGGGGATTTGGGGTGGTGCTCACGGCATCCTGCTGGGGACAGCTCTCCTGTGAGGGTGAGAGGAGGGGACTGTCACATCACACACTAGGAACTGAACTGGCAATAAAGCAACAAAACCCATTCTCTGAGCAATTTGTAGCAATTAATAGCCATTCCCGGGAATGAAATGTTAATTAATTCTTTCCCTGAGCCATGCATTTATTTAAGGTATTTGTGGGTGTTCTTGGTACTTTTATTAAGCAATTAAAATGCGTCCAAGAAAATATTTATCCATTTTAAGTAATTCTTAGTAAACACGATTTATATGGCAAGCAACCACTTTATTTTGCATTGTTAATTAAAACCGATGACACACTCCACTTCCGCGGGTTATTCGCCACCAGAGCAGCCGCGCTGCCAGGAGTGCTGGTTCAGAGCTGCTGGCAGCTCCAAAATCCTCCCTCGGAACCTGCAGGGTGGATTTGTGCAGAGCTTGATGGGGCGTTTCAGAGCCCAGAGAGCCCCAGCAGCCCTGTGTTAACCCCCAGGAGTCCCTGTGCTGCTCTAAGGAGCTGTGACCTGATGAAGACCTTTCTAAAAAGGATTTTGTAGAGTCCTACAGCTGTCCCAGGGCTGGGAAGTCAGGAGTTTGTTCCCACACACTGGGTGTTGAAGGATTACAAGCCCTTGTAGGGCAGACAGAGGGAGGTGTTTGTTAAGGTGAGCGTGAGCAGGGATTAAGTGAATTAGCAACACTCCTCCATGGACTGACACCCTGTGGGGTTTGCTGTGCTCTCACTGTGAGCATGGGGAACTCTTCAGGGGCTCCACCAGCCTGGAAGCCCAGCAGAAACAGAATTCTTGGGAAAAATGGATGGAACTGCCGGGTAAAACCCCTTGTGCAGAAGGAGACGCAGCTGAGCATCCCACTGAGAGCCTGGGAAGGAGCACAGATGTGTCATCCCTGCTTGTGGCAGGTTTCCTTCAGAAACCAGAGCAGAAGAGGAAAAAACACTAAGACATGAAAATCAAAACAAAGCCCCAGCATTGTTTAGCAGCTGACAAATCCCAAACTGTCCTCTCTTATTTGCCTGTGTGTACTCTTAGCTGGGAAGCAATCAATGGAGTCAGAAAAATGCTATTTCCCTGAAGAATGTCTCCTTTGAAAAGTTCCTCCCTCCCTCTTCAGTGTTAAAAGGACCCACTGCAGGTATTCTATTTTTTTTCATTCTTTAATCACAGGTTTTCAGTGCTGACTGTAATAACCCCTTTGAAACTTGGATCAAAATATCTCTTTCCTGGCTGAAATTTGTTTTCTTCCATCACCCGAGCAAATTCAATTTGCAGAAGATACTGAATTGGGAGGCACCTGGTACTCCCTCCAGAGAGGCCAGAGAAAAACAAAAGCACATTAGAAATATGAGAAAGGAAACAACAAAATGAAACCCAGTCCACAGGGGAAGAAATGCCCATCTGGGGACATGGACTGAGATGGTGCTTGGTGAAAAGAAGGGAAGATGAGAAAATGTGCACATCTCTGCCCTGGAGCCAGGCTGGGAGAGCTGGGGGTGTCCAGCCTGGGGAGGAGAAGGCTCCAGGGAGAGCTCAGAGCCCCTGCCAGGGTCCAAAGGGGCTCCAGGAGATCTGGAGAGAGACTTTGGACAAGGGATGGAGGGACAGGACCCAGGGAATTGCTTCCCACTGCCAGAGGGCAGGGATGGATGGGATATTAGGAAGGAATTGTTCCCTGTGAGGGTGGGCAGGCCCTGGCACAGGGTGCCCAGAGGAGCTGTGGCTGCCCCTGGATCCCTGGGAGTGTCCAAGGCCAGGCTGGACAGGGCTTGGAGCCTCCTGGGGTAGTGGAAGGTGTCCCTGCCCATGGGACAAGATGAGCTTTAAGGTCCCTTCCAACCCAAACCCTTTTGGGATTATGATTCTATGATCTGTATTGGTCATACAACAGGCGATGCTGGCAGCAGGGGTGAACTTGGAGCTGGGTACCCCAAAGGTGCCTGTCAGTGGCAGAGGGCAGGAAATGAAGACACCCCACAGTCACCCTGCAGGCACCACCCGAGAGGCACAGGGACACTGGGATAGGTCCCACAGCGTCCCCTCTGCCTGTGCTACCCTTCAGCCTGGAGAGCCCAGGGGAGCCACAGAAACAGGTGCTATGGGCAGGATCCCCACAGACAGACCCTCACCCCTCTTCTGGCACAGGAGAGCCCCCCCTGCCCTGCCCTGCCCCTGCAGCCCCTGCAGTGGAGTCTGGCCAAGGGTGAAAATCAGCACGAACAGAGACAGGCAAGTTAGTGGCCAAGCCATCCAGGGAGAGACTAAAGCAGGTGAATTTATAGAGTCTGGAACGACCCTGGGTGCCACATTTGCAATCTATAAATACCTTCAAGGGAACAACGTAAATGAAAGGAGCCCCTGCTCTCCAGGCTGGCAGGACCAGGAGCGCTGGCTGCGAGCCAGGCTTGGTGCAGTACAGCCACGGAGACAGCAGGAAGAAATCCCAGAGAGCCACAGCCATGGAGCTGGTGGATGGGGCTGCAGGAGCATCCTCCCGTCTTCTCTGCTCCTTTTTGTTCAGGTTCTGTTTATAAATAACAACTGAATGGTTAATAGGTGAGCAAGGCACGTTATGGGCTTGTTAAAACCCTCAGGAAGTTGCCTTCTGGCTGTCCACGAGCCCATCACAGGAAGCTTTACAAGAGGGTTATCAGCTGCCATTATTAAAAACCAATTTGACATTATAAAAGATCTATACTGCTCGTTCAGCCACATTGATTTAGCCATGTTAAACCTTGGAAAACTGGAGCAAGAACCTTGATCTCTGCTGAAGCACGAAAAATTGGTGTTTGTGACACATCAGGAAATCCAGTTTTGCAGCAGCGATGGGTTTTGGACAAATCCATGGAGCACCGTGCCACGGTTGTTGGGGGGTGTTTTCCCAAGCAGCTGTGATGTCAAACAGCTCTTGGAAACCTTGTTCTCTGTTTTGCAACATCCAGAAGGATCTCATCTGAAGTCTGCCCAGCTCAAACCCACCTCCAGACACTTCACTGTCTGGTTCCAATTCCCGATGCTCTCCGGGAACATTGGGAGGATGAGCTGCAGGGCAGGTGCAAGGACATGACCCACAAGTCACTTTTATCCACATCTTGAAGCCTCCTTCTTGTCCTTTGCACAGTAGGGAGGGTGGATTTGTGCAAATTAGCCAGGGAAGTGCTTGGCACAAGAGAAGCTCTGGATTGTCCCAAAAATTTGGTGCCACACCCTGTCCCACTGACTGCTGAAAAAAAATGGCTTCATGTACCTGCTGCCTCCCTTGAGCACCTGAGGAGCAGCACAAGACCCTCCAGAGGCTGCAAAACTGCTCATGGCTGGGAATCTCTACAGGGACAAAGTTGTAAAAGGAGCTTAATGGAGCAGAAACATTCCTGACAAAGAGCATGGGGCATTTCCCCATTCACCGGCTCGAGTTTCCCTGTCTCTCTAGCTTTGTACCTCCCTTCCTTCCCTCTTTGCTTTCATTCATCTGCAGTTCCTGAGATATGAATTCAGGCCTCTTGGACCAGCAAACCAAACAGGAGACGTCAGGAATGTGTCTCCGCTCCGTCCCACGAGCTGTGCTAAGCTTTAGGCATGAGGTGCCAGCCCTGTGGCAGGTGCCCCCGCCCCTCTCCTGCCCATCCCCAAGGAACCAGCTGCTGCCACAGCGCTGGCAGATGCCTCCCACAACGGGCAGCAGCGTTCCTGTGGCAGGGAGGATCCATCGGGAGGCAAGGAAGCAGGATGCTGAAGGCAGCCTTGCAGGCTGACCCCGAACAAGCCGCTTGGCTTGGGCTGCAATTCCCTCCGGGAGGAGAAAGGCGTCACCAAAGCATTAGTGACCATTCAGACCCCCGGAGCAGCACCTGGAGGGCTCCGTTTGTGCAGATGTTTGCATACGGAACCTCCCTCATTAACACACGAAGTGCGGCCCTAGAAATAAAACCGGCATCTCCTGATTAATTATTGGAGGGGGAGGCGAGGGAGGAGGGAGGCAGCGGAGGGAAGCTGAAGTGGCCAGTCAGCATCTGTTAGGAGTGCGAAGATAAATGGGAGGCGAGGGCAGGTCAGTGCATACAAATCGCTTCTATCCACTCGGGAACACCTCTCAGAGCGCTGTGTCACCACGGGGGAGGCTGAGCAGGGCACTGGCAGGAGGCACTGAGGTTCACAGTAGCAGGTGCTTGGGGAATTGGCTCTGGCAGCACTCAGGGTATTCTCCAGACTGCCCTGAACCAGCATTCCGCTCCCTCTCCAGCCCCACTGAGGCACGTCAGTGCCTACGGACCTTCAGCAGGAGCTCCCTGCAACTCCAGTTGTCCTTGGCTGCCTTCGGGGTAGCATTGAAGCAGTGGGGAACCATGGCAGAGTGACAGGAACAAGCAGAGGGAAGCAGGAGACCGCTGGGAGGACCAGGAGCAGATGCTGCTTGCCTTGAAGGGGACAGCTTTCCCCAAACCACCCCACCGACCCCGTGTGGGGAGCAGCCTCCGCGGCTCCTTCCTCTCTCCAGAGCCCAGCTCCCAGTGCCTGCATCTCTCCCAACCCATCCAGCACAACCATCAGGGCAGCGCCAATACAACAAGGCAGAGACTCCTCAGGGAAACCCTCTTCCCTCCAATTTACCTGTCAGTTGTTTGGGGAGGATTATGATATGTTTTTTCCCAGGCTTTTTTCCCTTCCCCGAAGAGTGGCTGGAGTTTCACACCGCCTGACAGCATCTCCCGCCTTTCCCACCCGTTCCTGAGTGGCAGGTTGCCAGATGGTGCCCCATTAGGTCACATTTGCTCATTGTTTGGCAAACAGGGCTTAATTCAAGTGCTGAGTTGACAGCTTGTTCTCCAAGACAATTTGCAAGTTGCAGTGTTGCAAATGCCAGCTTGGCTTTTCGGGAAATGTTATTTCAGCTGCCTTAAAGGGATAAAGTTCTCTTTGACTGGGGGAAAAAAAAAAAAGGAAGAAAAGGGCCAAAGTGGGGGCAGCAGAAAATGTTTTTAGTGGTTTTGATGTGGAAGGACCAGCAGTGTTGTTGGCAAGCATTCAGGAAGGGACTGTCATTCCCCATCAAGTAGAGCCCCTCCATGTCCCATTCCTCCCATCACTGAGGTCCTTCACAATCCTAAAGAATGACGTGTCTTCCCAGTGAAACAGGGTAATAGAATTTTGGTTTCTTTTGGAAAGGTTTCTGTAGGGGTACACGTACACATCACTCCGATGGCTCCTCTCCAAAACCTGTGGCTGTAGTCCCTAAATCCCAGGGAAGGGGACGATGCTGAGAACAAGTTCATGTCCCTTCTGAAGTCAGGGGCACTCTGGGCGTGCTGTCCCCTGCACTGTGACCGCTACACATGGACATGGCAAGAGACACAAAACAGCACCAGGACAATGCTCTGTTTTCTTCAACAGGTGGGCGAAGAAAGGCCAGGTTATAAAGGAAGCCTCCGGTGACTTCTACGAAACCATCGTGGACCACACGTTCTTCTTTGAGCCCGTCTCCTGCGAGGTCACCAATGCGCTGGGCAGCACGAACATCAGCAGGACCGTGGATGTCTACTGTGAGTAACCTGTTGGCTTGAGGGCAGCTTCCAGGCTCAGCAGAGCTGCTGGAAACCAGCAGGAAGCAGACACAGCTCAGTCTGACTTGCCCACGGTGGCAGGACTTGCTGGGCTCTCCTGCAGCTCATGCTTTGTAAATGCTCTGGTGTTGGACCCGTGATTTCCTTGTGAGCTCATGGGGTGCTCACTGGGGAGCTGGTCCCTCTGGAGGTGCAGCAGGCACCTGCCTGAGGCTTTTCTCTATCTGGGGTCCATCAAGATTTACCACTGCTCCCTCTGATCTGTTTGGCTTGAGGGTTTGTGGCTGGCAGAGCCCGTCACTGGCAGTAACTCCGTTTCCTCTGCGCAGTTGGGCCCAGGATGGCGACAGAACCTCAGTCCCTGCTGGTTGACCTGGGCTCGGACGCGGTGTTCAACTGTGCCTGGACCGGGAACCCCTCTCTCACCATCGTCTGGATGAAGCGAGGCTCGGGCGTGGTAAGAACCGCTGCAGGGCAGGGGCAGCCCAGGGCTGGGGTCTGCAGGACATTCCCATGGAGCAGAGTCCCTGTGGTCTGGGAGCTCCTGGCTGGATGAATGCTGGCTCCTCCAAATGCAAAGGAGTCCTATGAGTGGGGGAATTTATTTCTATGATGATGGACAGAAGGGTTGAACCAGAGCATCACTTAACACTCACGGATGGGGAGCAGTTCTGCAATTCACCTGCATGTGGTTCCTTCTGGGATGGTCCTGTGTGGGATAGTCCTTTCTGGGATGGTTCTTCCTGGGATGGTCTTCCCAAGGATGGTCCTTTCTGAGATAGACCTTCATGGGATGGTCCTTTCTGCCCCCCAGGCCTGGGATCTCACATCTCTACATGTTCACCCCAGCACTCCCTGCTGGCAACTGGAGCCTGCTCCAGGGAGGAGCTTGGATCTGTCCCAGCAGATTTCTCCACATCTCTTTTGTACTGAAAATCGTAAGGAGCTTTGCCAATCGTGATCACAGCCCAGTCAGCCCTGGGAAGCAGGAGATGCTCTGATCCCTCAAGCCCTCAGACAGGAGGGCTGAGCAAAGTCATGGGAAAAAGCTAAAGGAGGGCTGAGATGTGAAACTCATTCAGAAGCACACACAGGTTTGGGTTTGAAAAGCATCTCCCAGCTTCACCTGGGCAGATCTGTGGATGTGGATGCTGCCATTCCAGCTCAAGGCTGTAATTGGAGAGCTGGACCCCCACAGAGGGGCTGAGTCCTCTCCTCCTCCAGGGACACTGAGGCATTAACTGCTGGGCTGCTTTTTCCAGACTATAATGACCTTGGTGAAGGCCATCTCCTGGGAAGAAATTATAGACTTGGGAGAGCTGATGGCTTGAATCAGCAGAGGAATCCCAGCGGGTCAGGAATTCCTGGGTGGTTTCCCATCCCACAGCTGCTGTGGCTGTTTCTCTGGGCTATCACTGTAGGCTCTCACACACAGATTTTGTTCTGCTGTCTCGAGGTGGCTGCAGGAGCTGGGAACAAGGGCTGCCTCACCCTCCTGCTCCAGCCCAGCCCCCCATCAGGCCTTGCCTTTGCTATCCAGCAGTGCCCAGGCACAGCTGCCTTCTCCCTTTTTATCTGCCTCTCTCCAGCTGAGTGCCATCACATTGGAACTTCTTGGAGCAGAATGAAGGAGACGATTCTGCCCTTCCACTATGCCCTCATAAGACCCCATCTGCAGTGCTGTGTCCAGCTCTGGGGCCCCCAACTTCCAAAGGACATGGAGCTGTGGAGCAAGTCCTGAGGAGGCCATGGAGATGCTCCAGGGCTGGAGCCCCTCTGCTCTGGAGCCAGGCTGGGAGAGCTGGGGGTGCTCACCTGGAGAGGAGGAGGCTCCAGGGAGAGCTCAGAGCCCCTGCCAAGGCCTAAAGGGGCTCCAGGAGAGCTGGAGAGGGACTGGGGACAAGGCATGGAGGGACAGGACAAGGGGAATGGCTCCCACTGCCAGAGGGCAGGGTTGGATGGGATACTGGGGAGAAATTCTTCTCTGTGAGGGTGGGGAAGCCCTGGCACAGGTTGCCCAGAGAAGCTGTGGCTGCCCCATCCTTGTAAGTGTCCAAGGGAGGTGGGACAGGGCTTGGAGCAACCTGGGATAGGGGAAAGTGTCCCTGCCCATGGCAGGGGATTGGAATGAGATGTGTTCAAGGTGTTCAAGGTCCCTTCCAAGCCAAACAATTCCATGATTCTGTGATCTCAGGACAGACCCTCCAGCTGGTGTAACCCGGCAGAGATGGTTATGCTGGTCAGCAGAGCCACCTCCATCTCCCCAGAGGGATGCTGGCAGAGGATGCTGCTTTGTAAAGCCATCAGCACTCAGTGGGATCTGGGATCACGGCTGCTTCTTCCCCAGCCCCTCTGTTTTCAGAACCAGGTTGAAGTCCCTCAAGATTGCACTCTTTTCTCCTTTTTTCACAAAAAGGAAGCAAGTCAGAGACCAAAGAGAGGTTGAGGCCAAGTAAACATAGGTGTTTTTATGGCTGACTCTGCAATCGATGCTAACAGAGTGGGTTTAAAAGGGATCTGACCCTCTGTGCCTCCACCTCGTGCCAGGTTAGAGCTGAGAGCCCCACCTTGCTACAGGGAGACCCAGATCCACATCCAACCACGGCATCAGCGCTGAGTCCTGGGGCTGTGGGAGCAGCAACCAGCAGAGCCAGAGGCTCACCCAGCAGTGGGTGCTGAGGAGGAGGAGAGATGATGGGCTGTGACCTGCAGAGCCCTCGGGGACAAAGCCAAGGGCAACTGGAGGAGTTGGCTCCAGTCATTGCTCCAGAAACCACTCTCTGAGGTCTGCCAGGTTTTTTTCAAACCCAGCAGTGCCAAGATCCTGCTGACAGCCTCAGCCAGATCCCTCAGCTTCTGTGCTTTTCCAGGCTTAATAAAGCTGCTCATTGCACAGCAGGGCAGGGGAGCAACAGGGCTGAGACACCAGTCCATAGCAGGGGGCTGGCCAAAGCCAGCTGAGATTTCCCTGGGTATCCAGACCCTGTTCCAGGGTGTCTGCCACCTCTGCCACCACTTATGGGCTTCAAATCCCTGAGTCAATCCCACTGGCCTCCCCTGTGCCTGTGGATGTGGAGGTGCAAGTGTTGAGTGTGGTTCTCTCTGAGGTTTTTCTGCCTGTGTCACTGCAGCCACAAAAATTTTTCTCTTGTATCATGAACTTCTTGCAAAACTGGAGTTTGTAAAAATTCAAAAGAATAGGAACAAAATTTTTAATTCCACCCAAAAAAAACCCTGTGATGTTTCTTAATTCTTTGGTCAACAGCAGGAAGTGATATTTCCATGCAATGCCAGACTTTGGGCTCATCCACTTGGCTTTCCCAAGGATGCTCAGGAGCTGGTGACACAGCTCTTATAACTCAGGTCATTTGTTTTGTCTGTAGTTTCCCATGGCCCACCTGAAAGCCCCTCTCCTCTCTTTCAGGTCCTGAGCAATGAGAACAAGCTGATCCTGAAGTCAGTCCGCCAGGAAGACGCCGGGAAATACGTGTGCCGAGCCGTGGTGCCGCGGGTGGGCGCGGGGGAGCGGGAGGTGACGCTCACCGTCAACGGTACCGCCGGCTTCCCTGCTGCAGCCATTCCTTCCCTCCTGCTTCCCTGCTGCCAGCCATTCCTTCCCTCCTGCTTCCCTGCTGCCAGCCATTCCTCCCTGCTTCCCTGCTGCAGCCATTCCCTCCTGCTTCCCTGCTGCAGCCATTCCTTCCCTCCTGCTTCCCTGCTGCAGCCATTCCTTCCCCCCTGCTTCCCTACTGCCAGCCATTCCTTCCCTCCTGCTTCCCTGCTGCCAGCCATTCCTTCCTGCTTCCCTGCTGCAGCCATTCCCTCCTGCTTCCCTGCTGCAGCCATTCCTTCCCTCCTGCTTCCCTGCTGCCAGCCATTCCTTCCTTCCTGCTTCCCTTCTGCAGCCATTCCTTCCTTCCTGCTTCCTACTGCCAGCCATTCCTTCCTGCTTCCTACTGCCAGCCATTCCTTCCTGCTTCCCTGCTGCAGCCATTCCTTCCTTCCTGCTTCCCTTCTGCAGCCATTCCTTCCTCCCTGCTTCCTACTGCCAGCCATTCCTTCCTTCCTGCTAGCCTTCCANGCTAGCCTTCCACCATTCCTTCCCTCCTGCTTCCCTTCCACCATTCATTCCTTCCTGCTTCCCTTTCACCATTCATTCCTGCTTCCCTTCCACCATTCATTCCTTCCTGCTTCCCTACTGCCAGCCATTCCTTCCTTCCTGCTTCCCTGCTGCAGCCATTCCTTCCTTCCTGCTTCCCTGCTGCAGCCATTCCTTCCTTCCTGCTTCCCTGCTGCAGCCATTCCTTCCTTCTTACTTCCCTGCTGCAGCCATTCCTTCCTTCCTGCTTCCCTACTGCCATTCCCTTTCTGCCTTGATCCTGTTGCTTTGACAGCTCCTGTTCCCAAATTATCCCCTCAGATACTTCCTTTTGCAGCAAATCCCACCCCCAGTTTGATCAGGGATCCAGGCAATTGGAGTAAAGTGGATTTTGCATTATTTTGCCTGGAAATGCACAAGTTAAAGCAAAAAAAACCTCAACATTTGCTCAGCCCTGCACAGTTCCTTATTATCAACAGGGGTTTATTGAGTAGTTGGGAGCTGGCAGCTTTAAATCTTTAATAGATTAATCTTGCAAAACCCTCGCAAGGTCAGAGAGTGCTGTTGTCTCTATTGTACACCTGGAGAGCTGGGAATTGAGTCTGGATCCATGACCAGCAGCCTAATCACTCTCTTCAACCCACATGAGGATACCTGTGAGGATTCCTGTGAGGATACTTGAGAACACTCCTGCCAGGATTCCAGTCAGGATTCCCATCAGGATACCTCCATGGCTGCTTGGGGCTCATCCAGCACTGTGTCAGGATGTGCCCTGGACTCACAGCCACATCTCTGGAGTTTAAGGATGCCCTGGCCAGGACCTCACAGCAGCTGGTAACAAATTCCAGCATAAATACAGCAGGGAAAGAGCCAGGCGGGCTGCAAATGGTGTAAGCAGAGGATGAATTTTGCATTGTCTCTCACCTGCATGACAAACTGGCAGGTTCACTCACTGTCACAAGAGAAGAACATAAGCAGGAGGCATCTCAGGCAAGCATTGATTTCAAACACAGACAATGCAGATGGTGGATGCTCCAGTTCCCTGGAAATATTCAAGGAGAGGCTGTGCAGGGCTCTGAGCAACCTGATCTAGCTGAAGATGTCCCTGTCATGGCAAAGGGGTTGGACTGGATGACCTTTAAAGGCCACTTTCCACCCAAACTATTCCACATTTCTACAATCCTAGAAAAGGAAGCCAAGGGCAGCACAGCAGGGACTGAAAACCAACCACTCCCTCGACTTGGACCCAGCTCCTCGGCGCCTTCAGTCTCCTTCCCCAGCAGCTGCTGGGTTTTAATTACAATTAAATGAGCTCATGGAAAACAAAGCAACAAATTAGCACAAAGAACATGACACCTACCAGGCACAAGGATGCCCTGAGAGCAGAGCAGAGCTCCCCATAGGCTTGGGGCATTCGGAGTGTGCAGCACTGACTGGAAAAGTTGCTCTCCAGCAACTTTTTTATTCCTCCCCAGCTTATGCCTGGGGAAACTGATGGGGAGCAAATGAAATCCGTGCATGGGGTTCACTGCTCAGCCTTGAGCATCTCCCAGGAACCGACTGCCTGCACATTCTATCCCTTCAGTTTAGGAAGGACCTTGAGATGCTTGAGCACGTCCAGAGGAGGGGAACAAGGCTGGTGAGGGGCTTGGAACATAAACCCTGTGAGGAACATCTGAGGGAACTGGGGTTGTTTAGCCTGGAGAAGAGGAGGCCTAGAGGTGACCTTATTGCTCTCTACACCTTCCTGAAGGGAGGGTGTAGACAGGTGGGGGTCGGTCTCTTCCACTGGGCAGCAACTGACAGAACAGAGGACACAGTCTCAAGCTATGTCAGGGAAGGTATAGGTTGGATATTAGGAGAAAATTTTTCACCAAAAGAATAATAAAGCACTGGACTGCTCTTCCCAGGGAGGTGGTAGAATCACCATCTCTGGATGTGTTTAAAAAAAGACTGGACATGGCACTTGGTGCCATAATCTAGTTGAGGTGTTAGGGCATAGGTTGGACTCGATGATCTTAGAGGTCTCTACCAACCTCATTATTCTGTGATTCTGTGATTCTGTGATTCTGTGATCCCATGGGAAGTGCTGCCAGGGGCTTGGTGCACCCCAAAGGTAACAACATTGGGACATGTCACTGCAGGTATTGGACCAAGGGAAAATCCCACACCTCCAGGTCAGGATGATCTCCTGGCCCTCCAAGTGAGGAGAACCAAGCCCCTGAGCAGCATCCCCACATCCCACCTCCACCAAGAACCAGGGCTTGGCAGCCTGTCCTGCAGCAGGAGCAGCGTTCCAGCTCCAGAGCACGGAACAGTGTATCTAATCCAGCTAATGAATTCTGCTGGAAGCCTGTTCTGATGTAATTCAAGGGGGAAGTTGAATGCCTCATATTTTGAAGTGATTTTAAATCCAGAGGGTGATACAATTGTCTATTATTACCAGATGCCTCCCTCTGTCACAGAAAAATCAGGCATTGAGAAGTTGTGTTCTGGGCTGGCTGCACTGCCCCTGATCAGGGCACGTGGACTTTCAGGGGGCTGATCCATCCCACTGAGCACAGGGATCCCAACTAAGAGATCCCTCGACCCACTCGGAGCCAGTGGTCCCACCAGCCCACCCACTCCCTAAATTGTCCAAAATCATGGCGTGATGACGTTGGGGTGGGAGAGCATCCTCCTGCCCTTCCCACCCAGCCTCATCAGACAGGGCTGTGGTTGCAGAGCAGCCCAATCCCATGCCAGAGCCAAGGACAAGGCCACCAGCCTGCAAGGAACAGATAGGATTCAGAGTCTGGTGAGTGGGAAGGCGGATTATGCAAAGCAGCAGCATTTGGCAGGGCCAGAGCAGCAGAGGCTGGAGGGAAGGGAGGAACTTGGTGCCATCATAGATCAGCAGCAGCTGGATTTACAGCCAAAGCCTCTCCATGCTCTTGACTGCACGCAGCCTGGTCGCAGCTCCCATCCCAGCAGAAGCACCCCAAGGTCACCTGCACAGGTAGATCACCAGCAGTCCCTTCTGTCACTGCACCATCCGGGCTTGGCAGGGGCTGCTGAGCAGGGACCACCACCCCTGCCCACCTTGTTCTGCCAGAGGAGTTTGTTGGAAGGGCTGGACAACTCCAGGTACTAATTCAGGATGTAATTTGCCTGACAGTCACTCCAACAAGGAAGTCAGGCATGCCCGAGAGCTGGGAGCAGGGTGGGGGCTGACCTGCCACCCTGCTTGGTCAGGAGCACATCATGGTGTCAGGAAGTGCTCAAGGCCAGATTGGAACAACCTGCTCTGGTGGGAAGTGTCTCTGCCCATGGGAGGGGATCTGGAATGAGATGGGTTTAAAAATCTTTTCCAACCCAAATCATTCTGTGGTGTTCCTTTGCAATACCAGGCAGAAGCAGGCAGCCCAGGACTTCTGCAGGAAGCAAGGAGTTAAACAAAACTCTCCTGCCAAATCATTTTGAGTGCTTGGGAGAAAGGTTCAGATGGACTCAAGCAGACTGGAGAAGCCAAGGCCATCCTATCCTTTCATTCCTGAAGGCTTCCACCTCAGACTTCTCTTTTGTGTGAGCCGCCAGGACCGCACAAATAAATTGGCACTGAGGTGCTAAAAATAACCTCCACCAATAGCTCCATCATTTATATCCATAGCAACATTGCTTAGAGCCTTTTCCCTGCCTGTGGGCTGTCTCACACTCAGCACTGAATGCCAAGCTGGAGATTGGCAGCTTTCATAAGAAGCCAGAGCCTGGTGGAGAATCAAACACCAGCCCTGAATGCGAAGAGGCTGCAACTTCATGCTATTATTTCTGGGCATGTTCATCTCACAAATAGTCTTTAGTCATCTACTATTATCATGATGATAAGCCTTCGACTCTGAACTCCTGAAGCAATAATAAAAGCCAAAGCCATTGGCATTTGTGCCATTTAAAATCCACTCGCCTTGGGGAAAATGATCCTTTTAATGATTATTAAGCCATTTTTCTCCAGCGTCACCCAGTCTTGGAGCATTTCCAGAATTTATAAGTAACACACAACCATCAAAATGAAAAGGAGATGGTTCTTGTTATTACTGTTTAGGCCTGGCCTGCAGATCCCATCACTGCTCTTGCCTCTGCTGGCTTTGGAATCATCAGGTGGGCAGGAGCATCCATGACCACAGCAGGCTCCTCAGGCAAAGCCAGGAGCCACCTCCACTGAGACCCTTCGGAAAGCTGCGCTTTCAGCGAGGGATAAACAACAACTCACACTTTGGGATCATGCCTAGAACAACATCTTGAGCATTTAGAGAGAAAAACACAACAAAATGTCTTTTTTTTTTTTTGCCTTCTTCGATCAAAAAGGGCACAACAGTTTCCACTGCCATACTGCTGTGTCCATTACAGCAAAACAAGTCCTGACCTTCACGCCCAGCTCCTGCTATTCCTGATGTTGATGGCGGTTCCCTTCCAGTAGTAATTTCCTGAGCTGCCAGAACCATGGTCACTGGTCAGTGAATTGTGCTTCAATGAGCTTGTTTTCCATCCATCTCCCCTTGGAACAGTGTAAAGAAGCAGGGACAGGGCTGTGCCTCAGTGGGAATTGTGTGGGGAGCATGCAAGTTTGCTGCAGGAAGGGGTTACTGGGACAGTTCCAAAAGGCAGCTATATGTACAACTGCCTGAGAGTGAAGGATTTAGCATTTTCATACATTTTTGTGCGTTCTTGAAATTTATAAATGGGTGATTTGGATGAGAATCAGGCAGGAATACCCAGGCAAATCTTTCTTCCCACTGTACCCCAAATCCCTGAGACTTTTTTTTGAAGGAACACATCAGGTGCAGGGCAGGGAGGTGGGGAAAATGGGAAAAAATCCACAAGGCTGTATTACTGATGAACCCAGTGACATACTCCAGACCAGGTGTGACAACCTAAGTGAACACCCAAAGTTCCAGAGCTGGAGCAGGGGGAGTTCTGACAGCCCCTGCCAGCCCTCTCTCCCTGCCCTGCAGCCCAGTTGTTGCTGTTTTCTCTTCTGCCAGCAGCATGCCACTCATGGAAATGCAAATCTGCTTTAATTAAGGAGGTTAATAAACAGATTTAGGATCACAGCTCTTGTGCTGCTCCCCTGGGGCCATCAGGGCTGTTAGCAGAGTGAGGAGCACGCCACATGCTCTCCTCTCCCACCCCTTTTCTCCCAGTCACAGGATGTTCACTGGGGCAGGACAGGGACATTTCCCATCCCGAGACAATTCAGCTGGTGTTTGGCTCAGGCAGAGCCTTTCCTACCCTTTCTCCTGGGCTCCTTTCATGATCCACATGGCACAGGACAGCCCACCTGACGGGTGTCAAGGTTTTCCAGCAGAAACCTCTCTGCCACATCTTCCTTAATGCCCTGGAGAGCAATTAGTTTAATGGTTGTTTAATGAATCTGGGAGAGCACAGAAGAGGGACACCAGGTGGGATGGGATCCTGCTTTGCTTCTGCAGCAAACAGCCCTTCTCAGAGGCCAGGCTCACCAAGGACATGGGGGCAGGATCCTTTACTCCAGGGATGGGGGTACAAAGATGGGGGACCCTGGTGCTTTGTGGGGGCTTTGCAAAAACCCAGCAGAGCCCAAAACCTCCACTCAATGTTCTCCATCACAGGAGGTGGTGGGGCTGTTTCTCCATCCCTGCCCTTCAGAGATGGACCCCAATATCCATCCAGGGCTCCCCTAACCCCCCCCCATCCCCCCCATGGCACACCATGGGGTGCCAGCAGCCTCTCCTGTCTCCACAGGGCCCCCCATAATCTCCAGCACCCAGACCCAGCACGCCCTGCACGGCCAGAAGGGGCAGATCAAGTGCTTCATCCGCAGCACCCCACCGCCAGACCGAATTGTGAGTATCACCCTGGGGCACAGCGGGGGCCTGGAACGCCTCGGGCTGCCCCCGGCTCACCCCTGTCTCGCTTGGCAGGCTTGGTCCTGGAAGGAGAACGTCCTGGAATCTGGGACCTCCGGGCGCTACACGGTGGAGACGGTGAGCACAGATGAGGGGGTCATCTCCACACTGACCATCAGCAACATTGTCCGGGCTGATTTCCAAACCATCTACAACTGCACTGCCTGGAACAGCTTCGGCTCCGACACGGAGATCATCCGGCTCAAGGAGCAAGGTGGGCACTGCTGGGGAGCTGCTGGGGGCCGGTGGGCAGCGGGAATCAGCACCTGGCTGGGCTGTGAGAGTGGGGAGATGCTGTGAGAGGCAGGAGGGGCTCAGGAGAGCTCCTGGGATGCCAAAGAGATCATTAGGAAGGACGGTGACAAGGCTCCAGCTGTGCTAGCTGTAGGATTGCATCCCTAGGGCACATGGTAAAGGGGCAGGAGCAGGGACAAGCCCTGTAAATTGTCTGCTTGATAAGGTATTCCTGATTTTACCTGTCCTGCTAAAGCTGGAGGGCACAGGCATATCCTGCACCCCTTACTCCCTGTCCCACAGTACAAGGAGATGTCACTGCTCCAGGCTGGAGGATCATTTATAGCCTTGGAGAAACAGAAGAGCCTGCTCCCAGCAGACCCCACTGCTCCACGGTGATGGGAGTGAGCAGGAGGAAGGCGTTTGGACTGGTGGCAACCCTCCATCCCGGCCACCAGCCACAATGCCAGCATGTCTCACAGGGCTGGGCTCACACACCGAGCAATTCCCAGGGGATGGCCAGGGAAATTCCACTCTCGGGGGTCTCCACAGCAGGGGAGGGAGACAGCTTAGCTTTGAGGAATGCTTAGCTCCTGGAGGAACTCCAGTTCTCCTCTATTTTATTAAATGCCAGGGCAGGCAGGTGGATTGTTCTCATTAAGCCGTGATTTATAGGCAAGGCTGGCGTCCAGATTAAATCAGAGCTAAATGAACCCCTTAAAATTAGCCTTGGGCTTCTTCCAATGCAAACAGAGCCAGTGGTTTTTCCAGGTCGTCTGCCAGTCAGCGGGAGCGCTCGGCGGCGAGCCTGGGTCCCGGCGGAGGGTGGCCGGGCAGCCGAGCCGGCTCCGAGCTCACACCCAGGCAGCCCTGCTGGGCCACGCCAGGGGACAGCCCTGCCCGGGCCAGGGGACACCGCAGGGTGGCACAGGGGACAGCCCTGCCCGGGCCCGGGGACACCGCAGGGTGGCACAGGGGATAGCCCTGCCCGGGCCAGGGGGACACCGCAGGGTGGCACAGGGGACAGCCCTGCCCGGGCCAGGGGACACCGCAGGGTGGGACAGCCCTGCCCGGGCCAGGGGGACACCGCAGGGTCCCCTTCACGGGGCCGGCCCCGTAGCAGAGCGGAGCAGAGGGCTGAGCGCTCAGGAAGGCTGCGGTGGGCGCGTGGGCTGTGCCAGGCTGTGGACACTTGCTTTATTTTCAAACAGGTACGGAAATGAAATCAGGAGCTGGTATTCAAGCAGGTATGGAAATCATGAGCTGACGGTGAATGTGAATTGTCCCCAGCCATCACCACACCTGAGGGCCCGGCGTCCTCCTCCTGGCCCGGCAGCTTTCCACAGGGCAGGCAGGCAGGAAGGAGCGTAGAGAAGCTGTGGGGCAGTGACTGGGGCAGGACTGGGAAGCTGGAGTGGTCCAGTCCCCCCTGTGCCACTGACCCACTCTGGAAACCAGCACTTGCTTTGCCCCAGCTCCCCAGTCACTGGAAGGGGCGCGCTGTTACTCAGACATGTTTGGAATGTTGTGGAAGTGCCATAGAGTGCTACTTTGAGACAAAACAAAGAGGGAAAAGTACGTGTTTCCAGAGTCATTTGCAGACATCAGTTTGGTTCAGCATAGTGGGAGAGCGATGGCCAGCATCCATTGGCACCAGAGCAGGTTTGGATGGATCTTGGGGCAGACCTGCAGGATGTGCTGCCCTTGTGGTTCCTCATCCCGTGCCCCAGAGCAGGATTCCTGGGCAAGCCAGCAATCTGCCCCTCCCTCAGCTCACCCATCCCTACAGGACAGTTTACCATCCCCACCATTCTGTCACTGCCCCTTTGCAGTTACCTTTATCCCAGCCCAGGAGAGCCCAGGACATTTTTCCCACCCCATTCCCTGCATGGTTCTTCATCATCTTCATCCCCATCACGACCTGCATCTCTCTGAGCTCTGCCCTGCAGATCCCATTCCCCAAAACTGAGAGCCAGCCACCCCTCCCATGGCCTCCAAGCTCCTGTCTTTCCAGTCCCCTGCTCGATATTCCCCTGGGAAGGCCAAAAAAATCCCATGAGGATCCACCACTGTTGGCAGGAGCACTGCCTAGCAGGCAGCCTCAGAAAATCCTGATTTCTTCATGCCATGGCTCAGCTGCTGGGTTGGAGGATGCTGATTTTAGGGTGAGCCTCTTGGGGCAGCTGGACCCAGCTGCAGCTCCTATTCCCTGAGCTCCAGCTCAAGGCAGCAGAGGACTGAGGGGATTTGCCTTTTCACCACCTGGGCACTCTCAGAGGTTTGGTGATGGATTGGTTCAGTGCCACTTGAGTCATGTCACCAGTGACCCAGCTTGAGTGACATGTGACACATCGAGGGACCAGCAGGCCCAAGCAGGAAATCCATGAGCAAGCCATGAAGTGAGAAACATCAGTTCTGTTTTGATCAAGTGTGAGCAGAGCCTAAATTCAATCAGCACCACATGTTTATCACCCTGCTGTTCCCAAATTAGGGCTCAGGACCCAGGAGCTCCACAGCCATGGCTTAAGGGTACCATGGAGTGGCTTTAGAACTGCCCTGTCCCACTTGGGATAAGGTAAACAAGGAAGACACCCTTTGGTGACTACACAGTGGATGCTGGTGGAAGGACAACTGTCCCCAGTCCCATCCGTGGGAAGGATGAAAGGCACACCTGGGATCTGTGCTCTCAGCTCCAGGATGAAATTCGTGCCCAACCCCAGCTCCACACCTGTGGGCAATGGGAAATGGTTCCTGAATCACCCAGTCAAGTGACAATCCCTGGGCTTTGCTTCTCAGCTGGGTCACACCCTGTGTCCCCAGGGCCCAGCAGCATTCATGTCCCCCATCTGCAGAGACCTCTGAGGAGAACCACCTCTCTGCATACATTTTTCCATAAATTCATCCCACCCATTTCCAAGGCAGGGACTCCAGAGAGAAAACACCTTCCAAGGAGGTGTCCAGGAAAGTTGTGAGGACACACTCACCCACCTTATCTGGTCATCCCAGACAGGGTATCCCTCTTTTGGTTCACAAGATCCTACAGAGTGTTTCGAAAGAGAAGGAATGGGGAGCTAGAGATACCTGCAGCTTTAGGGGAGAGGGTCCTTGGGATGTGGCTTTATCATCCCAGCCAAGGGAGGCAATTTGTGGTACCCACAGCTGTGGTGTCCTACAGTGTGAGTGCTGCCCCTCCTTAACCCAACCCAACTCACTGTCAAGTCAGAGCTGTGCCTGGAGGAACTGGAGAGACAGAGCAGGGAGATAAAAAGGCTTTGGGGCTCCAAATCTGATCCTCTCACCATAATGTGATTTCCCATTCCACCCTCCCCACTTCACAAGCTGCTGCCAGGGCCTGCGTAGAAAAATCAGCTTTGCTGGCTGAGCCACAGCCCAAAATCCTCACCAGGAACTTGGTGACAGAGTTCTTGTGGGCAGAAGGATGTGAGGATGCATCCCCTGCTCCGCCTCCCACAGACCCTGCCCACACATCCCACCCCACAGTGCTCAGCCCTGGCATGGGCCATCCCTCCTGTCCCAGTCTTTGTAGCACCCTCAGGGATTTTGGAAGGATGACAGTTGATAAGCCACGGGAGAAGGCAGGAAATTGGGATATAAAATAGGCAGGGGCTGTGAATGATGACTTGGGTTAAGTCATCCATCAGCCTGCTCGGATGCCATTTCTCTTCCTAAATAATATTAACACACGGTCTTCTTTTGCACTTCATCCTTTAGAGAAGCTCATTCATTAACCCACAGGACACTAACAGCAGTTGCTAATCTGCTCCTCTGGCTGCCTCCTCCTCTCCTCCCAGGGTAAACTGAGGCACAGAACGAGCCGAGTTGTACAAACTGCAGTGTCCCAGTGCTGACATCACCACGCAGGGATGGGGGAGCAGGGAAAGAGGCCCCAAAACCCTCCCCGGGCTCGTCACTGAGCCTCTTGCCAGTAGCCAGGGGTGGGTGCCTCGGGGAAAGCCCCCTCTGTGACCTTCAGCCCGCTTCATGCTTCCTCTCCTTGCTGTTGCAGAGTCGGTGCCGATGGCGGTGATCATCGGGGTGGCCGTGGGGGCCGGCGTGGCGTTCCTGGTGCTGATGGCCACCATCGTCGCCTTCTGCTGCGCCCGCTCCCAGAGGAGTAAGTGTCACCCCCCACCGTCTGCATCCCTTTGGAAGGGCTGGGGGAGAGCTCTGGGGAGAGGGTGGATCGAGTGGACCAGGGAGAAATCAGAGCCTGAATTTACTGACACGATTTACTGAATTTACTTCTCTGCACAAGCTGCTTCTCCTGTTGGTCTACCAAGTGTTTGCTGCAAACAGCAGCCCTGTGGGAAAAGGGAAGGGTTTATGGAAGACATGCCAGGGTAAATGCTGATCCCTGTTAGCAGCACAGGCAGCTCAGGAGGTGTGCAGGGGACCTCTTAATCCCTCCCTTGGAGAAATCCTGAGGTACAAGAGGGAGACTCATCCTCACTGTGCCACATCGGTGCTTAAAAACCCTCCACAGTTCTGCTTCTGTTTTAATTCCAATTTTCCTGACATGCATATTCCTGGCAGGACTGACAGCCAGCAGAGGGGTTTTTCATGGGACTTGTGCATTTTGGAGTCTGGCTGCAGTGGGAATACAAGTTAAAGTGACGTTAGAGACACAGGTAGAGGAGGGGGGGGGGGAACCAGTGGGGCATTGTCTGGCCTCATTAAAAAGACACTGGGAAATTAAAGGAGGATTGTTGGCTCTGTGAAAAGGTACCAAAGCAGGNGGGGGGGGGGGGGGGAACCAGTGCGGCATTGTCTGGCCTCATTAAAAAGACACTGGGAAATTAAAGGAGGATTGTTGGCTCTGTGAAAAGGTACCAAAGCAGGAGGGAGAAGAGTGTGGTTGTCTAGAGCATTCCCAGCCTCTGGGGAGAGGAGGAGATCCTTGGCGCTGCTCCCGGCTCGCGAGACGCGTGGTACGGATTCCGGGATGCCAAACTCCCCACGTGTGTGCCAGAAAACCCAGTTGTTCTTTTATTTTCCCCCCCTTGATGCTTTACAAAGCCATCAAAGACACCAGGCTGCTCCTGGATTCAGTAAGAACACACGACCCCCCACAGCAGAAATGTGTTTAATTTTCAGCGTGATAATGATGCCTCTCCCTGTTTGATCCAATTTTTTTTGAACTCTCACAGCCTCCATTAGCAAGAATTAATGAATCAAATAGGGGAAGTCATTTGTCTTGCTTTTTGGGGAAGGATTGCTGATGGACAGCACCCAAGACCAGGCCAGTTTGATGTCATGGAGGTCACTTGGCAGCAAGAGACAATGCAAGCACCTGAAGGAAGCAGGGCCAAGCCCTGTTCCCATGTCCATGGGCTGGTTTTTCCCCATGCCACATCATTCAGAGAAACAGAGAGTGTGTGGTTCATTATTTCCCTCTTGTTTGATGGAACCAGATGGTGCAGGGCTCTGTACAGGACACATGATTTCACTGGAATGCCATGACAACAGGTCCCAGACGTGGTGAAAACGCCAGGATTTAGACCCTCACAAGCTGGAGGCATGCAAGGATGGGCTGCTCTTCAAGGGGAAAGCCAAGAGGGGCCAAAGCAGTCCCAGCCAAATGCCTTGTGTTGTTTATCTCATTGGTAAATCAGGACAAAGAGGCATTTTCCTCACCAGGGTTGGGAAGATAGGTTGTGGAAAGAAGGCACTGGGGGCATGGTGGCAGGGTTTGAAGTCCCTTTTCTCCATTGTGTTTCCAGTGCTATCCCATTTAGAAAAGGTTTTTGGGTCTCCAATACACCAGAGGCTGCTGGGTCTGGGTGTCTTTCCTGCTCTGCTGCTCCCCTGACAGTGTGATTCCCTGGGGAGAGGTCAGCAGCATCCCCAGGCCAGGGCAGGGGTCCCTGTGCTCCCTACAAGGCTTCTTTGCCACTTCACTTTGGGATCAGAATAAGTAAGAGATCCCCCAAGAGATCAGTGAAGATCCCTGCCCTGATCTCCCTTCCCTCCCCAAAACCTAACAGGAAGGGAAGAGCCAGACCCAGCTGGGGACAGCAGCAAACCCAGAGTGCAGGTGGGATTCTCCAGCCTGAGATCCATGCATGGGGTGCTGGTGGCACTGAGGCCACTCAGCTCCCCTTTACCTGGCTCCAAAAGCCACTGGAAGCCACCAAAACGGTCTCTCCTTGGGTTTGGGGGGAACTGGGAGCATCAGCAGCTGAACCAGACCCCAGTGACATTCAGGGTGCAGAACCCTGCAGGGAAGGGCTTGGATGTGCCAGGTGGATGGGCTTTTACCCCAGCTTGGGGTGCTGATGCCAACTGGATGCTGTGGCCACTGTCTCCAGTGGCAGGAGGGTGGGAACACCAGGCTGAAAGGTGAGGGAAGGAATTTCGTCACTGTTAGTGATGTGCGATGTGCAGAGTCATCACAGAGATCAGCTCGGGAATGATGGGATTGACAGAGCACTTGGATAGCAGGAGAAGGACTCATTTCCTGCCAGGATGACTCCAGATTTCTCTCCCAAGACAAATACTGGAGCGTTGTGCCATCATTTATATCACCAACCTGGTGCAGGCTGCGGGAACAGGGGACACCGTGACTGCGGACAGCAGTACCTCTGGAGAAGGAATCTCCTGACCCAGCCACTGACCACAACTAACAGCAGTGGGGGAGGCAATTCCTGACCAGGTTTTGGGAAAATGCAGCAAAAAAAAAATAAAAAAACCAGGTGCAGACACACCGAGCCCGGAGGCTCTGGAAAAGAAAAAAAATTTACTGCACATCTGTTGTTATATCTTCAGTGACTTAACAGCCCAGAGTTATTTGAGGGGGAACACTCCTGGGAGAGGAGCTGCAAGACACTGATTAGCGTCTCCTTGTGATTAAAGACAGAGGCTCCAGCACCAGGAACGTGGTCCCAGCAGGACAATATTAAAAAAACAAGCTGTCGTAACTTCCCAGTGAAAGGCTTTGCCTTGTGCCCTGAGACTTGGAGAGGTCTGGGGGCTGTGGGTGTGGAGGACAGGGAGTGCCGGGAGAGATGAATTCAAGGACAGAGCTTCGAGCTGGTGTCGGTTACATCATTCAGTTTGGTTTAGAGATAAAACTCCCCGGGGGGTCCAGCCTTTTCTGGGCTGATCCCCGCAATCCTGGCTTGGCAGGGTGCTGCTGGATCTGTCAGCTGGAGGTAGATCTGACAAACCGGTGGTTCAAGGCAGTTTTTGGGTCTGGGAGGGCTGGCACAGCCATCCTGGGAGATGAGAGCCAGGTCCGTGGCTGGGGGCTGGCTTCAAAGCTGTTGAGGTCTCGCTGCTCAGATTTGCCTCCATCTCTGCTTTTCATCTCGGCTTTGCGCCGCCGTTCTGCTCCCGCTGCTCCGCGTCTGTGGTTTCATTCCGCTAAAATGACTTGTTCAAAGCACGCCTGACACCTTCAGGGAAGGCAGGGAGTCTCTCCAGGAACGTTTCTCTCTCCTCTCATTGTCGTTTCCAGGCTGCTTGGAGATGATAAAACCGTCCCTGGCTACCTCTGTGCTCATTGCTTGACCTTTTCCGTGTGATGTCTGCACCCCAGACTGGGGGAGGCTTTTCTCAGGGGTTCCCAGTGCCTGGGCAGAGCTGGTCCATCCCTCAGGAGCAGTATTTCCTACGGATCAGTAGGCTGGACAAGGATTTCACTCCCTGTGGGAGCAGTTCTGCTACAGCCCAGCCCCTGGTAACAGCACCGTGAGCGTGGCAGAGGCCAACCGAGCTCCAAAAGGAATTCCTATAGGAGTCTGAGCTGTCCATACCTTATGGCAATGCAAATATTGCTCCTCCAGCTCACCAATGGGCTTGCTGAGCCGGGTTTATGTTCTCTGGTGCTGCCAGGAATCCTCAGTCATGCCCCTGCAGAAGCTCCACCACTGCCCCGGACTAACCCCCCCCTCCATCTCCCTCTTTTCCCAGATCTCAAGGGTGTGGTATCTGCCAAGAACGACATCCGTGTGGAGATCGTGCACAAGGAGCCGGCCTCGGGCCGGGAGGCGGAGGAGCACCCGACCATCAAGCAGCTGATGGTAAGGAATTCCTTCCCCTCCCTAAGCGATCGCTCCGGGCAAAGTTTGACGGTAACAAACCCCGACACGTGTCGGTCAGCCCCGAAATAACCACTCAAAGCAAAGACGCTCTTCCAAAAATCCTGTTCGTGACACCCACGTTCTCTTGCCATAAAAACCCCTGGAGTGAAACTTGGCTAATGAGGAGGGAGAGCTGGAAGGGGTTTATGGCAGTGGCCCATCTGCCCGCCGGCTAATTGCAAAGCAAATTTGCCACCTCACACCTGGAAAGCTGCAGAGGGCTGGGAGACGCACAAGGGGTGAGCAGGAGGTGATAACGAGCTCATTAAGCAGCGAGGGCTGCGGCCGGAGACTTCCGTGGGCAGCGCCCGGTGTGTGCACAGGGCTGGACGCACACCCGGAGCGCCGGGGGTGTGGGGCGGTCTGCCCCTGGGGCTGTAACAGCCGGGGAGGTGTCACCTTCCCGAGGCCGCTGCCGTCACCCGAGGGGACCGACAGTTTAGAGATAAAACTCAGGTGGATGGCTGAGACCCAGCAATCCCAGCCTGCGCCCTGATGCTGGTGCATCCTCACCAGCAGCCCCTCTGTGTGCTGAGGTCACTCTTCTCTGTGTCTCAGCCCCTTTGCCTTGGCTTTCACTTGCTGGTGACAAATACAAGCTGAAAAATGGCAAAGAATCCTGAAAAAAAAAAAAAAAAAAAGATAAAAGAGCAGATGGGAAAGGGGGAAGGGATTGAAGAAGCCAGTGGCTGCTTTCTAGGCTGCTCTGTGTTTTTTTCCTCCTCTAAATCTCAATTTTTTGGGCAGCACTTGCATGTCCTGCCTGCAAAAGCTGTTCCATGAATGCCTGGTGGGAAGGCAAGGCTGATCATCGTAGGGTGGGTGGAATTGCTTGCTAAAACTGTCAGGATTGCCAGAGCATTTAGACAGCCAGGGAGCCTCCAAACAATGAGGCAGGAGGAGGTGGAGATCTGGCAACTTATCCCAGCACCACTGAGGTTCCTCTGCAAAACCCTTCGTTCCCAGTAGGGCTTTGCCCTGAGAAATCTGCAAGTCCATGGTGGGATTTGCAAGGCTGGAAGGACAGAGGAGGCTGGGGTTGGGTTTGGAGGAATCTGCTGGGATGAAGGGAAATTAGAAGCTTTAGCTCCATGGGACCCTGTACATCGTCTGTGTGACCAGCAGTGCCAAGCCCAGATCTGGCTCCCACAGGGGCATCTGGGATCATCCCAAATCCCACTCCACACCATAATCACCAGGCTGGAAGCACACAGAAAGCCTCAGCAGGAGAGAACATTTCCCACTCTGAGTGAACAAGGAAGAGGATGGCGGTGAGAGGTCAAGCACAGGATCTTGTAAGCCATCCTGGAGACTTTCTTAGGTTATTTGCAGGAGCCAGGGAGTGATTTCACATCAGCTTGTGCCTTGGTGAGGCTGGGAGCAGAGCTGTGCCAGGCACGTTGCAATGAGGATTCTGGCAGGGTGGAAATGGTGCAGAAAAAAATGACAACATTTGTTTGAGAGCTGGGAAAAAATGCCTTACAGGGAGAGGTTGTGGAGCTCCTGGGTTTCTCAGCCAGACTGGTGAGAGGTGGTTTGGTCACGGCACAATGGAACTGTTTAAGTGTGAACAGGGTTCACACTTACAGCTGAGTGCTTTCAGATGTGACACAACAGACTCACAGCCTGGCTACACTGGAAGAGGGCAATTCTTCCCCTTTCCTGGCCAATTCCAGGCATTTTTCCTGAAAATACAGCAGCTGGAATTGACATCATTGGATCAGCACCGTTCAGGAGCTGGAAGAGATGGTCTGTGATCTCTGACCCTGATGCTGGCAGGGTTTGGTACAGCTGGGACATCCTCCCTGCAGGGAGAAGGCATCAAAGCTCCCTCCACTGCCTCGATCAGAGCCTCCCCCCCATCTGCCCTCAGCAAGCACGTTCCCAGGGAATACTCCCCAATTCCTTCTCTCCTCAGAGTCTGCAGAGACCCCCCCTCTGTCCTTCATCCACAACTTTGCTGTGTCCAGCAGCTGGTGGGGGCATCCTCATCTGGCCATCAGACACCCAGCCTTGGATGCCAAACGGGTTCCTGATAAAATGTTCCAACTGTGTCAAGGAAATGAAGGATCAAGTTAAAAACTTCCCCTTTGCTGATGTGGAGCAATGAGACCTCTCTAGCAGGAGGAGGAGGGCAGGGCCCAGCACCTCCCTACTCTCACCCCGGGATTTTCCAGCTCTCTCTCCTCCCATCTAGGCTGCTCTGTGCTCTCCTTCTCCATTTTCCTTCTCCGAGCGTCCTGTGAGATCTCCATCCCTTGGGATGCTCTCCTCGCCGTCACCAGAGTTTATCACACCCTGCAGTTTAATAGCAGCTCTGACCGCCATTGCCATGCCGGGGCTCGGGATCATTAATGTGGATGTTAACGAGGAGCAGCCACGCTGGCAAACAGCTCCTCGCTGCTCTCCATCCTAACCCCATCCCGGCCGAGCCCCTGACTCCAGCACAGCCTGATCTGCTGCTGCTGAATGCCAGGATCCTCAGCTCCGTGGATGTGCCTTTGCTCCTCGGTTTCCCACCGTGTCCCGCTCTGCCGGAGCGCTCCTGGCCGCAGGGTGCCAGCGGGACTCTCCGTCCCCCGAACGCTGTTTTGTCATTCTCCAGCCATCTGTGACCTCGGCAGCTCACCGTGCTTTTCACAAGTAATTATTCATGCATCTATAAATTCATTAACACCTTAGGATACGCGTCACGCTGGCTGATTTGCATATGTTCACATTGCCTCAGCGGCGTTCCCACCCCCTGCTCCGAGAGCTGTTCTGCCAGGCAGTGCCTACGGGCAGGGAAAAGGCTGCCAGCTCCAGTGGCTGGAGGCAAAAGAGCCTGGTAAAGGGTTTGATCCTGGGGAAAATAAACCACAGCAGCCGCTTTCTCCCTCCTGCGGGATGCATTGCGTGGGCACGGCAGCTCCGCTGAGCCCGGGCTGTGAGGAGGGAGATGAAGAGCAGGCAGCTCCGCTGAGCCCGGGCTGTGAGGAGGGAGATGAAGAGCATCGTCAGCTCCGGCGTGGCACAGCCTCCTCCCTGGCCACGGTGGGTTATTCCTGGCTGATCGGACCCCGCGCCTCCCCACCTGTGAAATGGGGCCGATAATCCCCAAGGAGCCATCCCCGCTGCCATGAGCAGTCAGAGACGATCCCAAAGTGACAGCCGGGCAGGGGCATCCCAGAGATCTCCACCTCTGGATCGTTCGTCGCTTTCACCAGAGGGGATCCACTGGCCAGGCAGATCCAGACATCACCTGTGGTTCATATTTGGAGTGGAACAGTCAAAATAATCAATCCAGTGATAGGTTTATCTTTTCCTGTCACCTAAAACCCATCCCTCTGCTCCAAGGGCTGTTCCTAGTTTGTTCACAGCCTTCACAACTGATCAGTACCAGACACCTTTTCCAGGCAGCTGCTCAGCTCAGATCCCTGTGGAAGAGGAAAAATCAAAGAAGCAGAATTTCCATTCTGGGTGAGGCTCATTCCTACCGGCAGCCCAGTGGATCCTGAATCCCTTTCTCTGCCTTCCCCCGTGCCCGCGGGCTGGGACACGTTCCATGTGCCCAGTGGCCACTGCCACCGCTACCCTGGGAAGCACCGGCCGGGTCTGAACTGGAGCCAGGCTGCGTCTCCACAACATGCAGCCTCGCCCGGGGGGCTCGGGGAACATCCCTCCCTCACATCCTGGTGCCTTCCAGCGGCACCGGCCCATCCAAAAGCAGGATTTTGGGGAGAGATGCCACAAGGCGCTGCAGCTTCTCCTGTGGAGGGCAGCCACAGCCACCCCAGCGGGTGGGTGGCGGAGGCCAGAGCCGGTGTTTGAAGGTGATGAAGCTTCACCGAGCTGGGAATTCCCAGAGGGGTTCTTTATTCATGGGCTTGTTCCCTCCCTGGGAGCAGAGGAAGTCGCTGTTCGAGAATCGTCACCAACATCCCTCACCCCGGTAACGTCTGGCCCGCACGAGTGCTGCCGGGCGGCGTCCAATTAGCCAACCAGCCGGAAATATTGTAATTAAACCGGAGCGAGGTGGGGGGGGCACTTCGAGCCCGCCAGGTCTGGACGATACTCAGAGACCTGAAGCAGCATTTTAAAAAACATATTGTGTCCACTAATGAAAGCCAAGCATTTAATATCCTGTCGGATTCTCCTTCTCAGCGGCTTCATTCGGTGCCGTGAAACGCGGGAGAGCTCCGCGCCTCCAGAGCGGACCGGGAGCACAGCACTGCCTGCTGCTCCCATCCCGTGTTTCCCGGCGCTCAGGGACCCTGGGAAGGCGCTTTGCTCTGCAGGGAGGCGCTCCCCGGGCGGGGGAACCAGCACAGCGAGGCTGAGGCGATGCTTCAGGACCTGGAGGGGGTCCTCTGCCTTCTGCAGTGGGGGAAACCGAGGCAGTGGCGGTCAAGGATGCAGGGATGCAGTTTGTCACCTCCCTCAGCCACGCTGATCCAGGATGTGGATCACACTGTGCTACTCCCGGCAAGGTTTGGGAGTGGGCAGGACTTTACACCCCACCTGCGATGCCCCACTGTTCTGGGGATTGGCACTGTGGGGCTGACATTTGGTGGATTTTAGAGAAATCCAGCACCAGCCCGAGCTTTCCCAAGGAAAAACATTTTTCCTCTAAGAGAACAGCCTCGTAGGCATTTCATGTTCTCAGGAAAAGACTGATAGAGGTTTTGTAAGCATTTCTCATTCTCAAAATAACAGGTGTTGTTTGTTCACTTTAGTTTGTTATTTCCTCGTGTGTGTTTTCAAAATATGCTCGCTCCATCTCATCCAGTGGTGGTGGAGAGGCATCATGTCATTTAACCAATCAAGGAGCTGTTCGTGAAAGACTCTATAAAAAGGAATGGATTGTTTAATAAGAAAAGCCTTCTCATTTTCTGAGAAACTCGAGGTCTCACCTCGTCATTCTAGGCACAACAGCGACAGGGCACTGCTGGCAGTGCCAAGCAGGATTAAGTCTTGGCATGAGGTTCCCAGGATGGGAAGGGCGCTGGCAGGAGGGAATGGTGGGCACGTGGCTCTAACAGGCGGCTGTATCCCCGGCCATCTGCACGGCGGGGCCCGGAGCACATCGGTGCTGTCACCCGGCTGGAGAGAACCGTGGCTCTGGAAAAAAGTCCAGGAATGACACCGGGGCATCCCATGCCAGGGCACTCACACATCTCTGGTCTCTTTTTCCATCTGTTTCCCTCTCCCCCCTCATAATCCTCGTTAATTGGTGATGGAGTGAACTGGAGTTAACGTCCGTCCCTTCTCGGTGTTTAGTCAGTGATGACAAAGTGGAAATCACTAACGAGGATCCCACCGCCCACTAATTAATGCTGTGAAACTTTACTAAAGTCGGCGTTAATAACCGGCTGTAATGGGGGAGTTGGAGGTTCAGTGATGTGATGGCACTTTGTGGACCTCAGGTGGAGACTCCCTGCAGTCCCCAAATCCACGGGGTGCAGCCGAATTCAGGGTGTCCTGCCAGCCCCGCGGACACGCAGGGTCCCCACAGAGCATCCCAGTACCTGGAGCACTCCCACCATCACTTCAAGAGGCAACATAAAATGGCTTAAAAACACCCCATCAAACCCGGCATTCATTCCAGTGAGGTTTGGTCACAGTGGGATTGTTCCCTTGGTTCCCACCTCCCTGCTCTGGGTCATCCACGCCAACACAAAA
>WEZZ01007756.1:12141-55360 GCA_013400585.1 Chloropsis cyanopogon | reverse complement strand
CTCCTGGAAGAAATCTCTAACCATGTCATGTCGTTGATTCCTGAATTCTCTGCAGAGGTTCTCAGCTGCAGTTTTATCCACACAGTTATCAGAGTTATCACAGAAGGATGGAGAATTTTTTACCAGAAGATCCACCACAGCTTTTCTTATTATCTAATACACATCTAGAGCTGGGGGGAGGCAGGGATGAGGAGGGGAAAAAAAATAATGGGGGAAAAGGCACTGCAGAGTTCTAACCTAGAGAAATGACAAGGTAGAAGATTGGTCTGAGTCAGGATTTCATTCCAAGTGCTTTGGTACAGGTAGGATTCACAGCATGACATCTTCTCAAAACAGGTGCCTGAACAGAAGAAACCTTTTGTAGGATTGCATATTGATTGGGGTACTTGCTTAAGAAGTGGGAAGCTCAGTTAATTTTTTTGGCCTAAGGGAAACGTTGAACCTGTCTCTTCTGGGAGAATGCCTATGAGACTTTAGAACAAGCCTGGGATGGAGCTTATGTGCAGGTCATGTTGAAGCTGGGCTGCAATTCAGAAGAAAATGCAGACTTGGGAGGGGAGAGATATTCAGCAAGAAGTATTTAATGTTACTTATTTTGTTTAGTAATGTTAATTGCACTTGCTATTGAACACTCTATTGGCAGGATGCATTTTGCTCCATAGCAGAAATATTCACTCAAGCCAGAATAAATACAGGCAAAAAAAAAAATTCTTTTTAGAAACCAGTTCATCCATTTCTTGATTTTATTTTTTTACATTTTATCCCTTAGTGGCACATTTCTGAATGAGCTCCATGCTAGCCTAAAGAATTAAGAGTGTTTTTAACACAGTTTCTACCTGCATATTCACTTACACATTTACTTCTTAGATCTGCACTAAGTATGGCAGTGGCTGAGATATCTTGCACTGTCTTCCAGCTGCTTAATTCAGGTACTGGAAGCCATTGCAGAGCTGCATGTGGGCTGAATTACCCCACTGAGTATCTGAAAAGCCTGGTTAATTAGCTTCCTTGCCTGTCAGTCACTTGTTTCCATCTATTTTCTCACTTCAGCTACTTCAGTCATAAAACTGTAATTTGTTTTTCTATGACTGTGAAGATGATACTCATAATTTACTCCTCCATCTACCCATTACAGTATATTTTTAAAATTTTTGATTTATTATATTCCTGAAATTTTGCTTTAAATGGTCTATAACTTTACGAAGCTGGACAATTCATTTAGTAAGTTTGTGTGCACCCTTTCAACAGTGACATCTACCAAGAGATTATGACTGCACATTGTTGATTTCAGTTCAATTTAGTGATCATTTCATTACTAAACCTTCCTGCTACATATCTCAGCATTTTCTATGCCCAGCAGTCTTCATTTTCAGGCATTTCCTCCTACTTAATAATTTCATTTTAAAATCCCCAATGATTGCCCTTACCCCTGTACTGTGATCTGTCACACAAGATCATTGTTCACTAATCCATGTCTGCTGACATCAAAGCAGAATCAAGCAATTGTGGTTTACAAAGAAATATAAAATATTTTAAGGTCAAATGTTTTGCTGTACAGCACAATCTCATATGTTTGTGTGGATTTTTTTAGATTATTGGCTGTTGTGAAATGTTTAATTTAAACTATTTCTTATTCCTCTTTCCTCTACTTCAGAACAGAAGTTCTTCATAGAAAGTGAAATATGTGGATTTTTTTTCATTGTTTTTTGATTTATCTATTTTAGAAAAATGTAAGAACTCAGATTTTGCTTTTAGAAACATTATAAGCCATGATCTTAAAGTTTTAGGGGGAAAAAAAAATGTTCTACCAAATTGAAATCTACCAATTGAAAAAATTGTAATTTTTACAGTAAAAGTGAATAGTTCGTGCTTTTAGCTTTGTGGAGCCATGAAAGGTGAGATGTCAGGATTGTCACAGGTGGAGGAACAAGTATTGCATGTAATGATGTTACAATTTGTCAGGAAAATAAAAGTATGTATTTAAATCTTTTATTTTAATGTTTCCATTTATTAAAGAAACATTAAAAGTCCATGGGTGTTTTTTTGTGAATAAAATGTATTCCACAAGGAGATGGATTTCTGTTCATAGGACAATTTTTTCTCTTTTTCCTCTGAACCACCATAGCACACTGTTGGGCTTTTTTTCTGATCTGTCTCTTTCACTACTAGCAATTCACAGAAGATTGCCTGGTACATAGGTACACCAAAACCAACCCATGAATGATGACCAGGGAAATCTATCATAAACTTCATTATTAGATTAGCTGTAGAGAGTTAACAAAATTTTTGCCTCCTTTCTTCCTCCTTTTCTTCCAAACTATGAGTACTACGACATCATGTAGTGATTGTAATCCAGGGTATATGATACACTAGGGCTTTACAAGTAGAGACTATAGAGACCTGCTCTGAGCAGACTGCAGCTGTATCTCAACTTCAATTTAATATTATCTTTATTATTACTTTTATTATTGAATTAGGAATTGGCTTCATTACTTTACTGCGTTTCTTTTGCTCTGAGTGAGCTAGAATGGATAAATGCGTTTCTTTTATTTGTAGCAATAAGCTGGGTACAGTTAAAAGTATTAGCATCACCACACAATATTGTCTCCTTTTCAAAGGTCAAGTGCAAAAAAAGCCTTGGTTTTTTAAGCAAACTTGTTTCTCATGTTTGTGGATTGTTGCTTGCAGAGGGCATCTGATGCTGCAAGTGTAACCCCCTAAATCTTAAATCTTTAAGTTCTGTGTTTTAGGCAAATCCAATTTTTTGGTAGTAAGGAAAAGTATATTCTAGTAGACAGCTGTCAGACCTTGTTCCCTAAACACTGCTTATCATCACCAAGGTTACTATTTATAGCTTACTGATAGATAGCAGTGGATCAGGCTGAGGTAAAATGCAGGTCAGGCTTTTCATATGTGTAGGTCAAATTTTTCACCCCTTAATCATATGGAACTGCAAAAGAAAATGTTGCTAAAAGAGCATAGCAATAACATGGCTTCCAGTATTGCTATTAGCAGCCATAGCTACTGTTTTACATGAGTAGGTGATGATCCCACCTAATTAATACTCAGCAGTGAGCTCGAACATGAGCTGAAATTCTTTTTTCAGAAAACGTGTACCTCATTGAGTAGGCAAACATGTTGTTCATTTTCATTCCTGTTTAATCCTAAATTAAAACAGTATCCAGCCTAACTGATTCTGGGATTCTATTATTGCTTGGGATGTTGCCACTAATTTGAAAGGCTTTTCGAAAGGTTAACCTTGGCTAGAAACAAACAAAAGCAAAATGCATAACCGCAGCGATCTTTCATTGCAAGCTAGGATTAATTTCTGTTAATATATTTATATAAATTCCCTGACACATTTTTTTTTTTAATCCCCATAGATATTGGCAAATGTAATAATTTTTATCTGCGGGAACTTGGCAGGAGCGTACCACAAACACCTCATGGAACTCGCGCTGCAGCAGACGTATCAGGACACGTGCAACTGCATCAAATCCCGCATCAAGCTAGAATTTGAGAAGAGGCAACAGGTAAAGTCACACCCATGTCTGGGTCTGCTTTTCTGTTTGCACACTGTCCCCCCTACTTGTCGCTATGGAATCCAGCTTGTTAATGGGAAAACTCTTATTGAATTACTTAAACTTCATGAAATATGCCAAGTCTTTCGAACATGGTTGCACACAATTTCCATCTGACTATAGGAAAGTGTTACAGTTATTTCTGCTGTCAAATTATGTTTTTTTCTCACTTGTTCTATGAAAATATTTTATGATAAAGAAAGTTAAAAAGACTGTATAGATCCTATTTGCAGATCATCTCTTTTGTTGTCCTCATGGAATGAGCTCTGAGATGTACATGTGTGCTTTTGGGAATCTTCAGTTCTTCGTGCCCAAGACTAGTGCTGCAAATCACTGCTGGAAGATATTACTGCACTGTTTTTGAAAAATATTTGAATCCATGATACTGATGAATCATGTGATATAGTTCTAGAGGTCAGGTTTGTTAAGAGGAGCTAGGGAAATAGCATAATGATACTGTCATTTATTGCAGTAGTTGAATGAAAGAATTCTCTGATTGCTTTATATAGTTCTTTTTCTCTTTGCAAGTTCTGTACAGTGCCTATCATCCTGACAGATAGGTGCTTCATTTGAGAGAATTTGAAATACAAATCAGTTCATCAAGTAGTAAAGACGATAGGTGCATTTTGCTTTGAAGGTCACCAAGACTCGAACTTCCATGAGCTGTTAAGGATCAGAGAAGTCTTCACTGACAGGTGTCTGTGGTCACAAAAAGTGCTGGTGTTCACCTCGTGTGTCCTAGCTGACCTTAATTGTCATGTCTGTCTCACAAATGCCTGTATCCATTTTAAATTAAGGTTTTCAAGATCCATCACCAACACTTTTTTCTTAAAAAAAGCAAATGGAAACTCCACACCAGGACTTCAACAGGTCATGTGTTTAGAGGGCTGTCCTAATTCTGCTGGGCACTTGGCTTGCATACTGGCTGAAGCTGCTAGAAAACATTTCAAGTAATCTAAAGGACAACAGTTTACAGCAAAAGCAAGTTTTGATGATTAGATACAAAATTTGCAAAAGGTGCTGTTGCAGGAGAGGTTTATAAGAGCAGTCATTTATGTTTGCACCTCTGCCTCCACAGCTGTGTGCAGGGAATGGGTGGACTTTGAGCTCAGTTATAAGGGCCTGGGTTTCTACTATTGGTTGCTTTTCCCTCCAAGCATAGGAAACACATCGGTTTATCTGCAAGAAGCAGGTGGGTTGTGTTACTGGACACTGAATTCAAAGGAGTAAGGATGCTTTTTGTAAGAAGACAGTACTTACAGCAGACATGGTTCTAGCTGATGTTTTCTAAAAATGTGCATTATTTTGCTAAACATTACTAGTTTCTATGGAAAGACATAAATAAGTGGCTGTGGTGTACTGTCACTTCTGAAGATCTTGCAGAAATGATTGAGAACCTGACAGTGAAGAAAGCCAAAACTACCAGGGATTCTGTGGCAGATACTTCCTCTTTGGGGTTTGTAGTACTTCTGTTTTAAAAATGCTTTAGTCTAGCAAGACGGAAAGAAGAAAAAACCATCTTTCACTGATAAATGTTATTGTTCTTACAGAATAATCAAGGAAACTGCACATAATTTGTTATATATGTATATTTAAGTGTGTGTTGTCATGTTTGTGTTTTGATAGGAATAAATCTATCAAATTAGTAAAGACATCTACACAGCCCTAAGTAGTGTATTGCAGGGCTGGATTAGTAACAGATGGGTCAATGTCTTATTGAAAAAAGTTCAAATATGCTGTGGAAGCCAGTGATCTTTTCAACCTCCAGTGAGCTCAAAAAGAGCTCAGGAGATCTTCAGATCTTCTTCTATAGATTTCTTTGGCCTTTATCCCCCCAACCGCTTAATATATGTCCCCTATCTCCTGACAAGGCTTTTCCAACCAAAAAACAAAGATGTGTATCTCCATGTTATCACACTTAGGAACATAAGATATTTAAATGTGAAAAGGTAAAATGAGGATTGATTTTATAAGGTGGTTGTTTTTCTTTCCTCAGGATTAACACACGTCTTTGTTTGCAGACATTAGTTCAGAAGTGGATGTACTTTAGTCTGTCTTTTAACACTGCTTGTTTTGCCAAGAAGATACAAAAGATCATCCACATTGTTAGTATTCAGGAAGCAAGTCAATCACATTGGTGTCTATTTTTTAGAGAATTGGGATACAATGAAACAGTAAGAGCACGGTGCATTTTAAAAAGCATTGGTTTTGATCAAAGCCTTTATTAGCCTGTAAAAGGTTGTAGCATGACCCTTGATTCTACATCTCTGTAACAGGAAAAAAATTAATTTAGTTTAATTTACTTTACATAAGCTACTTTTGTACAAGTGCAGAGCGTAGGATGTGCTTCTAAATGGTTAGGGTTCCAGGTCAAATTTGCACATTTTTCCAGATCATGGACGTCATGTATTTTATAATTGTTTTTGAAAGATGTACAATTTATATTTCAAATTATTCTGTGAATTTCTTTTATATTATTTGAGAGTAGGCTCGTACAAATGTAGACAACTGTTGTTTCTCGGTTATTGGAGTTTCTTTTGTGTGTCTTTGAATAGCTTTTTTGAGAACACCATTTTGATAGATCAGTAGATAAGTATATTAAAATATCACTCAACAATTATGTCAAAGAACTCAAGAGAAACACCAGATTCATTGTTTTCAAGTGAGACCAATGTACATTAGAGTGCGGTGAAATAGGGGGGTGTGCATATACTGAGGTACAGGTTGGATATACTGTACCCACACCACTGTGCATGTCTGCTGTTGGGGCACAACAAAGGCTGGCTGCCCACAAAGGGATGGGAAGCTGCAGGTGCTGACAGCCTCCAGCAGGGCAGGGGCCACTTTTGAATGCCTGTGGTAAAAAAAAAGTATTTTCAGACCCCACTTTGGTGTTTCTTGCACACCTTTTATGTCTTTTCAGAGTCTATAAAAGAGAAATGTGGAACTATTCTGACCTCTTTTTAATTTGCAGCCTTATTCCAAGATAGATATTTAAAATAGCCTCTCAAAATGTTATTTGTCTCCCTGATAAAAGTCTGGCTGACAGTTTGTGGGGGTAATGACTCACTAGTGCTGAGTGCAAGATCTTAACACTGACAGCAATATAATTGCTCTTCTCTCTCTCTTCTGGGGCTATGCATCGTGAGACACAGGAATATACACTGAGAGGTTCTTACAACATTGCAGGGAGGTGTTCATAAGGTGTTGGTGTTCAGTGAGTTCTCTGAAATGCTGTCTTTGAGAAGGAGGCAGTATAATGACGGTTTTAGAAACAACAATCAGGTAGCAGATGAAAATGAATGAGGTTTCAAATCATTGAGTGGGATTTTAATTTTTTCACAAAACATGGTGAAGCAATGCCATTCATTAAAGGAACCGAAATGTTTCAAAATTGTTTTTAAATTAATCTAAACAGAGAAGCCTCATACATTTGTGATGCTTAAGGCTGTTAGAAAGAACAGAAACACTGAAATACATTACTTGGATTATTTGGAAATGTGGATTTCTGCAAGTTTAATTAAAGCATTTTAGAAGGTAAGGTACTAATATTTTCATGAATATACAATAGTTTTTCTAAGGGCTTCCTCATTTTTCTTTTTCCTCATAGCTTTGAGGCTAGTAAATGTGAAAGACAAAAACTAGTGTTGGTCTTTTAAATTTTAGACTTCATTTATTACTTCAGCAGTGTCTGTGCGCATACATGTGTGTGGTGCCGGTCCCTTCTGTTAATCAAAGTGTCAGTACTGGAAATAAAGCCTGTTCTGAGGAAGTGTGGAATTTTGCATGGTGGACCATGGGAAAGATGCGTAGAATATACAAATAGAAAACTGGACAGGGTTCACTGAAGGGCTACAGGGGTATTTAGTGGGCTGCTGGTCATGATAGATGATGAGACTCGGGGAACTCAAGGTATTTAGCCTGGAGAAGAAAAGGCTTGGAGGGGACAGCTAACATCTGCCTAGTACCAAAGGAGCTTACACAAAAGATGTGGTCAGATTTTTCTGAAGGGCACACAGTGAAAGGATGAGAGACAATAGGTTTGAGCTGACAGGATAAATCCTGTTTGTAAGGAGATAAAAGATTGTTCCCCAAGAGAAGGGTTAAACACTAGGAAAGGCTACCTGGAGAGATGCTGGAATCTGTGAGCAATGAGGTTTTGAAGTCCTAGCTGTATCAGATCTTATGCTTCAATTCTTGTAAGCAAAAGACAACACATGATAAATATCAAGCTCAGAATCTCATTAGGCTAATTAAAGTCTTAACCATCTAATGAAAATACAAAAAAAAAATTAGTTACAATAATAACAGTCACAGTCCACACTAATTAACACAAAAAAACCCCTAAATATAGCTAAAAATGTTATGCAAAAAATATTCAAGTAGATCCATTTTTTTCTCTGGTATTACCTTCAGTCTTCTGTAACCATGTACCCCCACAATACAGTACTGCCATTGCCATGGGGTTTGTACTGAGTTTGCAAGGCCTCAGAGTTAAAGATCTCTGATTTTTTTTTGACCTTCCTGGAGCTTTATTTTTATTTAAAAGCAACAGCAGTACTTCTAATGACAAGGTGGTTATAGGTAATTAATTTTACTTTACTTATGGCACAGCACAAACATAGATGTTATATAAATAATAGTAAAGAACAACTACTCTGTGAGGAATGAGACATTTACAACTGTTACATAAGGTGGAAAATTGCAGACCTGACCTGATAGTGGAAGCCTTAAGAAATGAACACACAGAATGCAGTGGGGAATGATGACTGGAGATGGTACACAGGCTTGGCAACTGGAGACTCCAGATCTAAAACTATATAGATCTATAAGTGACCAGTCACCACTGGTCATTTGAAGAAATACAGACCTGGACCTGGACACAAGTGTTTTTAGGGGGAACAAAGAATAAGAGCATAGACTTTCAGACCAGCAAAGAAAGAGCAAGGTGTGTGATCAGATATCTAAAAGGTACTGCAAAGAGATCCTAGATTGAGGGAGAAGTAACCATCAGCATCAACATCAGCATCATATTCCTCCTCATAAAAGGCTTCAGATGCTGATGACTTGCTGAAAGTCTTTCACCACCACTGCCATCCACATTAGGACCAACAGGAACAGTTAAAGCATGAGACTTTTTTACTAGAAAAAGGATTGTAAACTAAGAAGTGTATGCATAACAATGTAAGCCATATTATTACTACTAGGACTTTGCTTTGTTAATATAGAAGTATTTCTTTCTTTATTTTTTTTTCTTTACTTTTTTCTAATAATTAGAGCAGGAGTAATACTGATTATTGAATTAGACTGTTAAGATTTCAGTTATGCTGTAAAGCTAACTATAAATTCTTAGCTTTAGATGTATGTGTATACATTATCAGGTTTTTTGCCTGTTAGTTGATAAACGAGATTTTGGGTATTATGCTTCTCTGGATCCTTAAATGAATGATATCAGTGTTACTAAAGCAGAAAGCAGGGGTTTCACAGCAAGATGTCTCAAGATCATTAGGAAGATGTAAATTCTGGTGGTTTGAACCCCCTTCCTCTTCAATTTTATTCCAGTTACGGCTGTAGACTGCTGTGCCCCAGTCCTGTTACCCCAGAGGGATTGTTTGTCCCACACTGTCAGGCCTTAGGTGCTTCCAGAGCTAAGTCAATGTGGAGAGACAGCAGGCACGTGGCCACCAGAAAACTGCTGCCACAACTAAAAATCAGGCAAGGCAAGCTCAGAGAAGTCTGGACAGCCAGTGTTGGATACAGAGCTTGTAATGTTGTGGTAAAATTGTATTTTCTGGGCTACAGAAGCCCTGAGCAACTCCATCTAATTTTGAAATTAACCACGTTTGGAACAAGATATGGGACTACAGCTCTCAAGAGGTCACTTCCAACCTGAATTTTTCAGTGAGTCTTGGGTTTTCTTTAATGTCTTTCCTATAACAGAGTGCTATGACATATAGGAATACTATGATTTCAGATAGAAAGAAATGAAAAGGTAAATGTCACTTTGAATCATATCCTATAATTGCAAATGAATATTTTTTGAATCAACAAAATGTCCTATCAGGTGCTACTGAAATTTTTTTCCAAGTTTCTCATACTGACTCTGCTTACAGAAATGTAATGCCATGAATAATGTAGCTATTTTTTGCTCCTAATTTTTGATGAGAATAATAGTAATTTTGCAAGAGGAATATGTGTTTGTTAAGTAAAGTTGAGTGACTTGATAATCAAATAGATAGTGGCGGTTACTTCATTATGTTCAGGTTGTCCAGTCACTGAAGAATTTGAAATAGACTAAATAGTCATGATGATACTAAAATAACAAGAGTCTGCAATTAATTTTCACCCAAGACTCAGTATTTAGTACAAATCTGAAACTTTCATTTCAAGTTTTATGTCACAACCAACACCTGTAGATCAAAACAAAGGTAGGATTGAAAGGTACAGAGGCTTCATGTATGCCTGGCTGACCAGAGCTTTTGTAAGGTAGAAAAGATATTCAGTTCCTTGCCTGCAAAAGGATCATGTACTTCATTAGCAACCTGCATCTTGTTTATATCCCTGGAGTGATTCTTTCATAATACTTCACTACTTAAAAAGTTGCTTATAAGCTTCTGCCCTGTGGAGGTGGAACAGTGAGGAGGGTGGTTGGCAACTTTGCAGTTTAATACTGTGGAAGACTCCAGAGGTCCAACATGTGTGGGATATGTCCCTTTAAGTGCTTTTTCAGGGATCTGGGAAATGACCTTGAAATTTATAGCAAAACACTATTGACAGATGGCCACTTCTCCTAACCATTATTTTCCCAGTTTTTCTCTGCTAAATTGTTTGTAGGGGCTATGAGAGACTCCTTATGTAGAAATAAGGCTTTGTCATGTTTTGAAATGTTATGAAATGTGCCTTTCACCCCAGGGAATGTACATTTCACTGCAAGGGCAAGAGATGCCAATATTGGAAGTCTAGTTACCTATATGAAGACACTCATATTGTCCACAATTCTGAAATTAATGGCTTAGCAAATGCCTTGTGCAAGTATCTACTGCACAGATCAATAGAGACACTTCAGTTCTTGCATGTAATCTTTTTTCCTACCTCAGGACTTCATTGTGAGAAAAGGTCATTTACCATTTTGCAGTGAACTAGATGAGAGTTCAGCAGCTTCTCTGTGTGTTGATCTGCAGTAATTTATTACATCTAAGATACTCAGATAAACTGATGAGTCATGTTGCTTTGTTTTATGAGGAAAATGTGTAGTTTAAGCAGATACAAAGTACCACATTTTCATAGATATCCTGATAATTTGGATGAAATACATTTGCTGGCAGGCAGTTGTTAATTTTTGTCATCACATCTGCAATTTTGTCAGCCACATTACGAAAGCTAAAATGAATAGGTGAAAAGTCATTCTTTTTAGAAAGAGAATGTCTTTTGACAGCGAGTCCAAAGTTTTCAATTGTTCATTATTCTCAGAATTAATTGCCTCATTTTTCAATTGCCATTTTATTTCCAGATAAAAGCTATTTAAGTCCAACTAGATCCCTTTGTCCTTACCAACCTTGCTATGTCTTTTTCAGATCTCCACATTAAACATTATTCTCTCCATACAGGGATTACAGGATCTTGTGCCTACTAAAACTACACATAGATCACACAGATTTTGATAATCCAGGGGTTTGTGGTTTTTTGGGATTTTTTTTACATATAGAATTGCTCGGTCATGTCATAATTATTTTTATAATATTTTAAATAACTTAAAACATCTTAAAGGGTTCTCTGTAATGAGGATTTTCCAGGCATTTGTTCATTTGTGTGATCTTCTAATCATTCATGATTTTTTGTATAATTTTTATAGCAAGTATATCTGAACAAACTGTTGTCAATTATGTTCACCTAAGGAGATAAAGAGCCATTAAAAAGTCTTCTTATAAGTTTCTGGGACACATTGGCCTTGTTAGCAGCAGCGTCATGCTGGGAGATCCTGCTCACAGGGTTAAGTACCGTGAACTCTCTATTCTTTCCAGAACAACTGCTTTCCAACATAAATGCTTCTGTATTGTAAATAGATGTTTTAATTCTGAATTCATTTCCTTTGTGTGTTTTAAATACCTTCTGTGGCGCTGCTTACAAAAAGTTATGTATTTTTCTAACATTGTTAACAAACATATCACTTCTAAATATCTTCTTTATGTCAATCCTAACACATTTTGTTCTTTAAATGATTGTTCACATGGACATTCACACTGGCAATGCACATACACTAAACAAGTTGCGTAAATTTAAATCCTGTGTGTCACTGTGTTCTTCCCCCTTGCTTTACTGTGCTCAGGTTATAATGGAAAGGTGTGGTCACTGTCTTTAAGATCTTCTTGGGAATCTGCCTAAATTGGGACTTTTCTAGAAGTTCATGTCCTTGTCCATGCCCTAGCTAGATATTACTTCCAACCCTTTTCATATTGTAAATCAGTTACATTTCTCTTTTTGTAATATTCTCTTTCTTTCTTCCTTCACTCCAAACCCTTACCTCCCTTTGGCAATTTCCTGGGTCTGAAAGGCTTCATACTGTAGGAAAAACCATTAGGAGAAAATACAACTCTGCAAAATATACTATTCCCAGGTGCTTTCAACCAAAAGCATGTACCAAGTGGTAGATGTCAAGTATAGAAGCCCCCTCAGCTACCTTCTGGGAGCTAAGCTGGTTGTGTTCAAGACCAACTTCTTTCTAAGACCTGCTATGAAAGCTGTAAGAACTTAAGAGTACAGTCTCCTCACTCCTTCCCTCAGGAGTTGCTTTTTGCTGGGGCTCTCACCCTTGTTGCTCATCTGAGATGAATTGCAGCTGCACTGCAGTCATGTCAGTGCCTTCTAACTTGTCAGTCTGGACCAAACCCACAGATTTGACTTTTTGAAGAAAAACGCTTTCCTTCCATTTGGAGTGGTCATTGGATTCACCTGTTTGTGCNACCCTTGTTCCTCCTCTGAGATGAATTGCAGCTGCACTGCAGTCATGTCAGTGCCTTCTAACTTGTCAGTCAGATTTGACTTTTTGAAGAAAAACGCTTTCCTTCCATTTGGAGTGGTCATTGGATTCACCTGTTTGTGCTCCAAGATGCTGTTAGGAAAATTAATCTTTTCCCATAGGTCACCAGGCTTCTCTTCAGGCAATCCCATTTCTCACTGAGGTTTTGGTAAGAATTGTACATGTGGATGCTTAAGGAAATAAGAAAGAAAAACTACTTATTAATAAGCAGAGGTTCTTGAACTGTGTCGCCCTTAAAGGTGCTCACAGCCTGTGTGTCTTGCTGACTCTTAGAGCCATGTTTCATGTTTTATTATATTTTAGTTTTCTTTTAAATAAAAGGTCTCTCAGATTGAGAGGAATGTGAATTTATGTGGGGTAGAAGGGGAGGTGATATGGGCATGGTGATACTGTTAGTCTTTGAGCTAAAGGGGGAATGTCCAACCTCAGATGCGTGGACATATACGCACCTACAGAATGGTTGTGTACAACAGCTCTCAGAGTGTAGGGACGTTGAGGCAAATAGGTTTTTTGTTAAAAGCATTACATTTATTTGTTCTTCCAGATTATCAAGTAGCTTTCTGGAAACTTGTGATGTCTCAGGCTTGCTACACAAAACAATCGACATAAAAATATGTTTCTCAGTAAATTGCATTTAGAAATCTGCCAGGAAGTTCGATTGCGAGCCATTCAATCTGTGCTACTGTGCTAATTTTTAAACCAGAATGTTGTATAACACTAAATCATATGTTTGTATAAATCTAAATTATCACACGAACAGTCATTATGGTTGACAAATGCCAGCTTGTTTAAAAAAAAAAAAAGTCTGATTGCCTCATTAAGGGAAAAAACCCCAGGAATTACAGCTGCATTGGTTCTTGAGGTAGTTCCAGTTTAAATGAAGCTTTGTGCATTATTATAGGTGAAAGTAAGTGTGACATCCTGATGAAAATTTAACTTTTTAAAAATGTGGTAGTGGTGACAGTAAACTCCTTCTCTGAACTTCCTCTCCCTGTATTTCCTTATTTCACTGAAACCTGACACTTGCTTTCTAAATCCTTACCAGAGCCACTAATGAATTCTTTCCAGCCTCCTCCTCCAGTTTTAATGTGTTTTCAGATGGCAGTGATTCAAAAAGAAATAAAAAGGAAAAAGAGAAGTGAGAGAGAATGCAAAAGTCCACAGGCTTAATTGTTTGCAACTTTTACGTTCATCTCTTTTGTATCTACTGAAACCTATTTTGTGAGCTTAATTTGTTCTTTTTAAAATTTGTGTCTAACTGAAATGTTCAAAGAATTTTCATGAGCAGAATTGGAAGTGTAGAGTAGACCCTACTAGATCTGTTTTCAAAATACAGTTTATAGAAGACTTTATTCCTACTTCAGAATGTTTTTTGTACAATGTAGGAAAATAAGTCTCAAATATGAAGAGGTGACTTCATCCTTCTCCTTTCTTGGAGACCCAGCATACTGGGTGGGACCCAGAGTACTTGAAACATCCTCAGCAGGTGTCTGTCTTAACTGTCTCTACAAAATCTGGAGCTTCTATACCTCTCCTAGATGACGTGTTCCATTCAGCTTTTATCTTTGGGGAATATTTTTCCTTTTGCCCAACTTAATAAGCCACAATTCAGTCTAGGCCTGTGAATTGCATTGGATATAAATAAAGTTTATTCCTTTCCTATTTTTTAGAACCTTATGTACACCTGAAGGCTATTGCCCCCTCTCAGTTATTGCTAAAGCGACAAAGTAAGTGCTAAAATAATGCAAACAAGCCCAATTTCCTCTGCTGTGCTTGTAGGACATGTTTTCTTGCCCTCTGATATTTTGTATTGTCTAACTTTCTCCAGCTAGTCCAGGTGATTTTCTATAATGCTAAATACTTTGGCAGCATTATGGGTTTTTTTAAGTATAATTTGACATTTCAGAGGACCTTGGAATATAATGTGCTCTTGTCATTTCACCTTTGCATTTCCAAAAGTTTGTTTAAAAATCAAATTACTGGAGATCAGCTAGAATCCCTAATTAAATCAGTTCCATTGTCTACCAGTGCTGGACTGGAACTGTCTCCATGGTTTCATTTCTCTTTGACCGCTCCATTGTAGCAGTTTTCCTGCTTTTAGAGTGTAGTTGCATAAGCCACCGTGCACTTAATTAAAATAGAGAAGTGATATTTGCTTATTTGCTGTAATCAAAGTCTGATATGAATATGTAATATTAATCTTTTTCCTTCTAAAGTGAGAAAAAGAAAATTGCCCCTGGCACTTTGAACATCTGCAATTTAAAATGGTTTCATATTTAAAATGTTATTAATATTATTCAGCTGTCTGTGTATGATATTAAACTGATCTAAGAAAAAAGAAAAATAGCCGCAAAACTGATGCCGTTTAGTCAATTACTGGGAAGTCTGCAAGATCCCTCAAATCTTGAACCCTGGAATTGCAAGAAAATATGTTCTCCCTGTCTTTTTATAACTCTAGATTCTTCCTTAACACCATGTAGTGTTTTCTTTTTACAAACTGGTTGTGTTTGAAGGCTCTTTTAGTCTAATTCTGTTGACTATGTAAGAGTCTTCTGCTTCCAGCTATAGTGCCTTTGTGGCTGCTCTGTATCTTAATAAAGTGACTGTTGCCTTTCTCCTGTGCTGTTATTTATATCCAATGCATTGCATTTTCTATTTTACACCAAGTAATGAAATCTGATGGAGCAAAGAATTGCAGCTGACTTTTTCCAAATTCATCACTTTGAATACCCCAAACCATCCTGTCAATAACTTAGTCAAGGAGCATTCCTTTTCCTGTCATTTGCATTTCTGCATCCTTAGTGCTTCTCAGATGTTCTTGTTAAAATGATCTCAAAAGGAATTTTATACTCTTAAATATTCCATTTCCTTCTTTCATGTCTCTCTCTGACAGTAAATAGGTGTCTTCTTCCATGCTTTCATCTCTTACAGGACAGGTCTTACATTCCTCATGTATCTTTTCTTTCAAATTACATTTTTATTTCCTGTACAATCTTTCACAGAAACCTTTTGCCCTATGAAAACTTTGACTGGTTTACTCTTTGAAAAAATAGAAATTTGACTTCTACTACTGTATTTATTTTGTTTGTTTAATCAGACTAGTGCTTTTAAATATTTGTGAATATCTGATATGCAGGTCCTGTTCAAGCTGTATTCAGCACCCTTATCCCCACATACCATTTTTTTAGATTGCCATTCAATAGAGACCTCAAAAATGTACAATGACCTGCCTGCTACTCCCCCCTAGATAGTCTGCATAAAGAAGGATAAGCTATTTTGAAAACACTAAAATGCAAAAGATAAGGTCCCAACTACTGAATATTCTCAGCCTCTCCCTGAGTATGAGGAACTGCTCCTGAAATATGAGAGAGAAGACACATGAGACTATTTTTATCTATGGCAAATTTATCTATCTTTATCTATGGCAAATTTAACAACAGCAGGAGGTTCCAGTCACAAAGGTAGGGGCTGGGTAAATGTTATGGGCCATGGTGTGTTGTGGGTCATGCTGCAGCAGGCATAAGCTTACTAGGAGAAAATTTTTAACCTAAGTTCCTTCTCAGTTCTTTAAGCTAGTCGTAGACATCTTGTAAGTAAGCCTTGATTTATTGCTGAACGTTGTCTATGAGCATCCCTGCATGGTTAAAACAGGGGAAAGAAAACCAAAACAAAAGTATATGCCTATGAAAAAATGGAATAGATAATCTTAGGCAGATGCTTCCCCAGTGATCTATCTGAGTGCAAGGAAATGTGTGACCCAGTTACTTAACAAACCAGAATTGATGTTGCATTTAACCAATTTTGATATCCTCAAATCCCATGGCACACTTTTTCAACTCAACTGCATAAGGTGTGAAAAATAATTTCCTTTTGGTTGCTTTAGTTATTGACTGCATAGTTTTATTTCACGACTGCTTAAGTAAGTCTCAGATAGTCTAAAGCTCAGAGTACTGAGTGCCTGTTTTAAAGTTTCCTCTTCCTTGCTACTTTCATTGGATTTCTCAAGTTCAGTAGTTACCAGTTTTCTCATTATAGGTCATCAAATGCGACTGCTCAAGCAGTAAGACAGTGCTAAGTTTGTGTAGCCTTTTTTAATTTTCTGCTTTTAGCAGCAGTACTGTATTGATGCCTTTCCATAGCATAATAAATTTTCAGTCTCTAATGGTGCCTAACATTCCCAACTATTTTTTTCAACATTGAATAGGAAATTTCCTGTAGTGTTTAGAGAAAAGTGTAATATTGAGGTGGTTTAGCCATGGCCCATAGCCAAACATCTACTCAGCTACTCACTCGCTGCCCCCCAGCCCCAGCAGGAAAGGGGGAGAAAATAGGGGGAAAAAAACAGGAATGGGAAAGCCTTTAGATCCAGACAGGGAAATCATGTACCAATTACCACTGTGGGAAAACCAGATTTAATCTCCTGACAATAACATAGTTTTGGCTAGTTGAAGCAAAAGAGACAGATAATAAAGCCACATCTTTCCTCCCACCTTTTCCAGGCTCAATTTCACTCCTTGAGTCCCAGCTCCCCTACCCTGTTCAAGCACCATGGAGGGGGATAAAGGCTGGTCAGTACGTAGGAGTTCCTCTCTGCTGCTGCTGTTTCCTCCTTGTGGTTTTCCTCTGCTCCAGTGATGACTTTCCACTGGCTGCAGTTTCATCAGGCATATCCATCTGGGCTGGCATTGTTCTCCATGGGCTGCAGCATGGATGTCTGCTCCAGAATGGAGCTTTTCCTTCTCTGCTGATCTTGGTGTTCCCTCTGCTGGATCACACTCCTTTTGTTTCCTTCTCTCTCTGGCTGGCTTTTCCTGCCCTTCTTCACACGCATTTCCCTGGAGATACTGCCAGCTTTGCTGATGGGCTCACTTGTGTTCTGCAGTGGATCTGTGGCACAGCTACTGACCTCTTTCCCCAGAGGCTGCCTCTGCAGGTCCTCAGTTTGCCACTCATGCCTGATGGGAGCAGAGGTCTCACAGAAGGACAGAAGGGGCGTGGGGACAGTAATAGCTGCAGGTGGGGCTGGCTGGAAGGGAGCTACTGGGGGCAGCTGTTCGTACATGGTATTATGTGCCTTGTGAAGCCATGGCCTTGGTCCTCTGAGACCTTTCTTTAGCTTATTCCCAGTCCCATCTTTCTCCTGGTTATTACAAGCAACTTTGTATCATCAGAAAAGAAAATGGCCCCAGTATTTTTTCCTGCTCATTTTGTCACTTTGTTCTAAAACTTGTTCTACGCCAACATTAAATTCTATCATCTTCTTTGATTTGTACCCCGGAATTAATTGTTTTGCACCTTCCCAATCGCCTCTTTTTGGTAGGAACGTAAAGTGACATAGTTTTTTATGAGTCTTTCTGCAGTATATTTCAATCTTCCTTTGGCCCTGCCAGCTCTGTGTTAAACTCCTTGAGAACAAAAATCCTTTGTTTCTGTTGCTCAGAGAAAGTTGTTTCTCTAGAACTTTGTTTTTCATGTTTTTTAATGATTTCATGCTCTTCTCTATTCCTAATGCTTGAAAGGAATATCAGATTTTGAAGGGTGCCTTTCTCCAGTTACATATATTTGATCCTTTAGATATGCTCTAGCCAGAGTAGATCTTGACACTTGCCTTCCTTCCCAGTTCTGAGCTTTATTGGCTACTGTGATCTTTCAAATGTGAGAGGAGTGAGGGAAAATAATGTTATAAATAGGTCTTGTTAAATTCCCTTTGCTTTATAGGTCACATCTGGTTTTGTTTGTGAGTCAGTCCATCACAGATACCTTTAATAATGCCCTTTACAGCATGCAAGGGAACCCTCAGGCAGACCAGGGCATATAATGCTGCAACAACTGTGGCTGCACGTCTTTTTTTACGTAATTAAGAAAAAGGCCTAGTGCTCACAGGGATTACGTGCAGCTGTAACACTCTCCACACTGACAACTCTTTAAAAGCACAGTTACAGTAAAGAGATTTACTCCAGGGGAGCAACTCCTCATCACTGATTTTGTAGTGTAGGGATTGCTGGGTAAAATCTGTCTGTGAAGAATAGAATTTTAAATGGATAATAACTCCGCTTTCTCTCCATATTTACAAAAAAAGAGAAAAATTGCATCAGTAGCTTTTCTGCATTTTTAAGTTATTCTTCTAGGTTATTTTAAAATACATTCTTCCACAGACATCACACAATAAGAAGGAACATTTGTTTACTGATAGGGGAAAAAATACATTCAGCTTGTTAGAGGAGTTATAAAAATAGAAGGCAAGAGTTAGTGTGCCTGGTGCTCTTATTGTTACATGCAAATACTTTGCAAATATGTCCAAAGATTTCTGAGGTTTTCATTGTTCTAACAAGATAATATAATCAAAATCACAAGCCTTTGAGGTTTTTTTTATACCAGCTTTTTAGGTTAAGCCTTTTTTTTATTCATAATCATTTCTTACTCTAATAGTATATGCCTTCCTAATGGGAGTTGATTGCTTATCTTGTGTGCATCCTGTGATAAAGTTTCTCTCCATTTTCCTTATTTTGTGTAAACTGTAGGCCTCATTTTTCTTTCCCATATGCATTTTCTGGAGCTCTTGTAAATTAATGTGTGCATCCTCAGTGAGTTTGAGGAACTAACAGTATGTCACAACCCAATTTAGAATCAGTAGCACATGAATAACATATTGCTCTTAGCTGAAGCCCCATTGATTTTTGCATATAAAATGCAATTAAATATTATTGTTGTTGTTATGTTTTTGTTCAAACTCCTTGCAAGGATTCTTAATTATGCCAACAGACTATCATTAAAAAGCTGTGTAATGCTATAAATAGATGTACTATAACTTACTCACATAAATCACTGCACCACAGTTTCTTCCTAATTTTTTCCATTCAGTTAAAATTTTCATCTAGCCAGTAAAAGACAGAAGCACCTTGTTGCATAGCATGGAATACATTAGCATTTTAAATGTATGACTGTCTGAAGGTGAATTAGTTGACAAGTATGAGGAATATGAATGATGATGCACTGAAAAGGAAGTGGCAGAACTGTAGTATAATATGCCTGTAATGCAAACGTGGATGCAGTATGGGATTCTCAGGAAACTTTGATGACTTTGGGATGCTGTAAAATGCAGGCCGTTGTAAAATCTGCAAAATTTTGGCTATACTGTCTGGGACATACCATAAAAAAAAACAATCAAGTCAGCTTGATGCTTGTGGAAACTTTGTTTAAAAATGGTATGTTGTGAGAATATGTACAGGAAAACAACCATCTATTTTGAGAAAGAGACTCTTCTACATTATGATGAAAATGTAGAAGCCATGTGATAAAATTCTGTTAATCATAGTGAGAATTTATGGTGATTTCCAGAAAAAGCATCCTATTATTTTCTATGCCAGTAGGAGTAAACTAAGTACTCAGAATTGCAGTGACAAGGTAAAAAAACTCCATACTATGGAAATAGATAAGGACTTCAGCCCTTTTGGGATCTTCCCTAATCCATGAGGCAGGACAACTAGACAATTAAACTGTGGACTGTGGAGAGCCATGAGAAATAGGGTGGACCTGTCTTGAACTTGGGATGGAGGAAGCTGAAGGACTGGCCACAATGTACACCACTACTGAAAGTACACCACAAGTTTTCAGAGGAGATTCACTATCCTTTTAACCCCCAAAACCACATTAAAATATGGTCTTCCTTACTGACATCACTGTTAAAGTTAAGAAAGCCCTAATAGCATTCAGCATATACCAAAGGATTTTTATCCTCCACAGGTGTCCCCAAAGCTCCTGAAGATGACTGATCCTGACAGAGCATTATAGTGGATCCCTCAAACCTTTTTCCAGAAAGCTTCAGGTTGATCATGATCCAGTTCAGTGATACTTCTCAGATTTAAAAACGTAAAGATAAGCAATCCACATTGAAAATGATAGGGACATTCAGAAAACCTTGTTTAAATCCTAACTAAAAGCTGTTGTTCAGGGACAAAGAGGAAATGGACATAATGTGTGTGCGCAGTAGACTTCAAAACCGCTCTAGTCTGTGGTTTCAGATCTGGAAAGGCTGTTGCTGAGCACCTTTGCTCTGTATAGGATGGGCCATTTAGTCCATGAAAGGACATGACCAGAGTTCCCCCAGTTACCCACTGGTACTCATTTTTGCAGCATCTTTGTTCTCATGTGCCTGCTTCAAAGGGCATTCTAGCACTGCCTTCTCTGGGAGAGAGATTTACTGTGGAATTCTCAAGCAATTTTGGGTTTTTTTAACACTCATGAAAAATTCAGTACAAGATCAGCATATGGTTCAGTCACTGACTTTGTCTAGTATATTACATTTTTTAGATAAGAGCTGCACTGCTTCTGGATTCAAAGAGAGAACCATTGTAAAACTCCTCTGTCTTTTCTTCATCATAAGCATAGACTCTACACACCACTGTTGCCATTTAAGTGACTCCCTGTCTTCATCCCTTTCCAGGCATAGTATCTGAAACTTTCTTTCATAAATTAAAACTCTAAAACTTTTCACCCTAAAAAAACCACAATAACTGCAAGTTGTTGTATGAAAGTATCTGCAATGAAACACATTTTCACTGAGAGGAAAAAACAGAGNACACATTTTCACTGAGAGGAAAGAACAGAGGGTAACGTAACTGAAAAGTCTAGCTTTAGTTGACAAGAAATGCACAAACTCACTTGCAGTACTGCAGTATGGTGGCTTTTCTTAAATAATGCTGGAATTTCAACCTGTTTACATGGGTAGGTAATAAGACACATTTTTAAGAAGCAGGGAAGGAAATAAAATGATAAGATTGATATATGAAATTATATGATTGATATGATTGATATGATATGATATGATGGAAAGTTTTCATTCCATGGAAATGTGTGCTTGAGTTGGTCATGTGATTGATTAGCCCAACTTTACTGAATGAATTGGTTTCTTAGTCTGGAAAGCCACATTTAAAAAAAGTACATTCTAAAGAGGTCTTTATTTTGTGAGATAGGTTTGGTATTGGGAACATTCTGGCATCAGCTGGAGGGTAGGTGCAGTGAGAGCTCCTTCTGAACCACTAACTGTGTTAACAGCGATGTAGGGTTGTTTACCCTTCAGTGAAAGATGTGCTTTTGAGCAGATTAACAAACAGCCCTGCAGGGACTGCTGTAACCCCACTGTAGCAATCACTTTGTGGTAATTATAACTGGTGCAGTGTTGCCATTGTATCCCCATTGCCACATGTTCCTAGTTTGTCTTATATCTGATATCCCTATGTGGGAGAATTTGCTTGCAAATTTTCTTTTTTAACAAAGGGAAGATTTTAACCTTTCAGCTGTAGAGCCATGGTATTAAGTTAATTCCTTTTTTCAAAGGGAGTAGACTTAAAACTATAGAATGGTTTGAGTTGAAGGGACTGTAAGATCTTCTCTTTTCAAGCCCCCTGCCACAGGCAGGAATGCCTTCCATTAGACAAGGTTTCTCAGAGCCCCATCCAATCTGGCCTTGAATGAAGGAGGATAACTTATATTTTGAATATGAAATACACTGCATTATTGAAATGAACAGGTTTTTCATATATAGACACATAGATATAAAAAGTGAGTAGTTTTATAATGAATTACATCAGAATGAGAAGATGACATGGTAGGATTTTGTAATTTTGTGTTCTGATTTCATTTTAGTTTTATTATGCAAGTCATAGCTGTAAGAATTTGGAGGAATTCAAATTTGAGACATTCTGACATACCTGTGCCCTTTGAACTTTTAAGTTGATATACACTACTTAATTGTATGTAGTACAAATAGGAGAAAGAGTTAGGCACTCACTCAGAAAGCTATCTGTAGTCATGCCTTAAACACACTAAAGTTACCTACTCTTGTAGGCAACTTTTGTAAGTCATCTTAGGTGCATTCAAGTACCCATTGATAAGGAATATATATAAAAAGAAATAGTATATGTTTTAAAGGATGACTGTGTTGTGTAGCTTTCCTGCTTTGTTCCCTTTGAAATTCATTAAAATGTTAAAAATCAATCATAAGAAAGCTACTTTTCCTCCACCACTGAAAAAAAAGTAATAATTTAGTTCATTTTAGGCCAGCTCAAAAAAAAAAAAACCCAACAAAACAGCTAAAAAGGAATAGAAAGGCATTCATTCAATTTTATCCATTCATAATGTTTAATACTTTGTTAGCATGTGTGAAAATTGGTAATAGAGTAATTTTAAATAAGTACAAAAGCATCTGAAATTTTGCTTAGGTGAAAGGGGATACTGAAAAAGAAAAATTTTAAAAAAATCTTTTTGGAGAATCAAATTTGCATTGAGAAGACAAATGTTACTGTAAGTTTACCAATTACTAGAAAGAAACACTAACTATTTTTTAAACTGTGCAGAAATTACCTGATTTATCTTTTTCAGCATAAGTTGATATTCAGAATTATGCCATGTGATTCCCCGTAGTAAATCTACTGAATACTTTTTATAATGCTTCTGTGCTCATTATGGAGGAAAGGGATTTTCTACACTTGTGGAAGATTCATTGCAACAGTTATCTCATGATGAAGCATGAGGTGGAGAGGTCAAGGAATAGATAGATAAAATAAAATTAAAAAAAAAAAAAGTGGACAAATCTTCATGTCTATGTATTCAGCAGAGAGACTTAAAGAAGCTCAGGGATGAAACAACTGAAATGCTGCAGCCACATCTTACACGGAGGCTGTCACCCAGAGTCGTGCTGACTGCTCAGGGCAAGAGGGAGGCAGCTGTGATACAATTTTTGGAGAGCTCCAAGAAGACCAGAAGACTACTGACAGAAACCCAGAGTCTGTTTGGGCATATTAGTGGAAGTAGAATGTAAGATTTGGGTGAGGGTGATAGATGAAATAAAAGTCAGGACAGCTTTAGTAGGAGAAAAAGATAAGAATTCTCTGAAGGTTTCAAATCTTGTGGGTGAGAATAATCCACTTTAACAGGCTGCCTGGATTTCTGGAAGACAAGATCCCTCACTAAAGGGTCTTGAAGAAACTAAGTAGGCATGGGACAGGACAAATGTCTTTACACGATTAAAGATTTAAAATTTTGTTACTTATCCCCATTGAGAATTTTTTTTAAATGTTGTTTTTTTAAAAAAATCACTTATGTCCCTTCAGTTTTGTTTCATGATCAGATTATTTTGAAATAACACTCTGCATTGCTCTGAAACTTAAACATTTCAGTGAAAGTTGCTTATCAACCATAAAATATCTACAAGTCCCAGAAACAATAATTTGTTGTTGGAGCATGTGCCACCAGTCTGCATACTGTTATTCACAGAAGTGCTGTAGTGTCACATAGCACAGCACAATGTGAAGATCTGTCAGCTTTTACAGTGAGCTTTATGCTACCCAAAGGAAATCTGTAAATAAATTTGCTTTGTTTTATAAGATATTTTTAGATTTCTGTTCATATATAAAATAAAGACTGAGTATGCAGGTATATGGACGGTAGTGGCTGTACAATTCTAGAAGATGAAAAGAATGCTCAAAGAGTAATTTTATTGGAATTCATAAGGGGCAGATTTACAGGGCTTTCTTTTCTCACTTTAATATAACCAGAGAGATTGTTTATGAAATAATATGGATATTAAGGGTAAAGCAAATTGTTAGTATGAAATAAATAGCAGGCATCTTCCTTGCTTCTTCATAAAAGTGTTTCTGTATAGTGTTTGCAAGTAGCCACTGTTTTACTATTCCATCTTGCAGCATAGTCTGGACTCCAGCTTTTGGTGTAGCCCAACATATTCTTGTTGATGATTTTCAAATAAAAGCAGAACCATCAGATTTTGGTAATTGAAGGTATTTTAAATCTGGGCATCTGGCACAGCTATTTTTCTGTCTTCTCTGTCACAGTGAAGGAATAGTATTTATTGCTGGTCTTTCAGTTCTTCCTGGGCCATATTTTGTTCCTTTCTGTTTACTCCCTTCTGCACTGGGAGCAGAGACATGAAAATACTGTATTGCATATACTGTTGGATTTCTGTACCACATACCACTGTACATCTGGGCAGTTTTCCTTTCAATATGCTTCTGTTAGATACTAGAAACAAGCACCTGAATAATGCAAATGTGAACCTATACATGAGGAAAGTTAGCTGAAACCAGCAGAACTTGTTATCATAATGTCACTTTCCCCTTAGTGTTGAGAGAAAAACAAACTTTGAAGAAGTTGTGCTGGAAGATGTGAGGTGAGTGGTCTAGGTAGCTGTTACTGCTCTGAATCAAGTGAATTTTGCCCTGCTGGGAGAGCTGTAGGTTTGTGCAAGAAAGATTGAGCTCTTGCTCTGAAACAGCTGTCAATATTTCAGCATAGAGTCTCAGACCAAAGCACTGGGCTTCCTTGGAGACTGCAAAAGGAAAATGATGTGGGAGAATAGCAGAGGAATTCATGTCTCAGCAGACACATAAGATGCAGGCCTTTATCTGTCAAACATGAAATAATAATTGCCTTCTGTATCTGTGGAGTTCTTCTTTGAATAGCAGTTACGAGTTAAGGGATGAGCTTCTGCAATGGAAGTTTCTCTCCAATTGCCCAAATACATGACAGCATTTTGCTCCCAAATGATTTGTAGAATTTGCTCACTGCATGGGCTGCAGTCCATAAAGGAGTAGGCACAGCTGCAGAGGCTTCACCTGCTGGATCACTGAGAGAGATTATTCAAACTCGAAACCACATTTGGTATGACAGAGCATGACTCATAGGTCCTTGGATGGAATAGCTGCCAGTCTCAAAAAAAAAGTTTTATTTACAGCAAAGTTACTTAGAATAAGTTAGAATAACTTTACTCTTCAGCCAAGGATAGCTCAGTGTTGCTGATGAAACAGAGAAAATACCAAACTTGAAAATAAATCTCATCTTGAGTTTTTGCAGAGCAGAGTTTCCTACAGCCTTCTTCTAGAAAGCCCTTCAGCTTGCAGCGGCTTCCATCATTGAAACAACCTCAGCAAATCCCATCAGGGTCTCTAGGAAATATTTTTGTCAAGACAGTGGGAAATGCTGAAGTCAGGTGCAATGTGCAGAGTAATATCTCACTTCTTCGTTAATTTTCCCTGATTGCTCCATCCAGTCTTCTGGAAGGTTTTTTCTTCTGCAGCTCTAAGTGGCTCTCATTTAGATGGATCCACCTGACTCAGAGTGAAGCATTCCCTTCCAGTCACACTCCTTGGGGGGAAAAATAAAAAGGCAGGGTTTTTTTTTTTAATACTGATATTGCAAAGTGCAAACAAGCAAGTTCTGCAATGTCTCAAACCAAATATATAGGATGGCCCTGATTCATCAGAGCACATCTGTGTATTGAGCATATGTTCTGTAGTTTCTTGGCAGGACTCAGTATTTGAAATGTTGCTAAGCTGTGCTGGATGTGGCAGTGCCAGTGCTGCTAAAGACAGCTATGAGGCTCCATGGGGAGGAAACTATTTTGAGGTGCACCTTGGACTCAGGATTGAAAAATAAATTAGCTCCCTCTTACTTATTAATAAAAATATCCTGCTAACAAAAATCAAAAGGAATATTTTATAGCATTTCTTAAAATAAGTGGCTGAAAACATATAGCAGTATCATATTTTACTACTTTCTTCAAATTTATGTAATGTGTATGGTGGGAACAGCAATGCCAGTCTAAAAAGGAAGTTCATAATCTGCAACTGTTGCTAACATCATACAGAAAGGGTTTTTAAGCAGTAAAAAAAAATCACCAAGAGGACTGGAGCAGGAATTAAATATGAAAATAAATGTCTTGTTGCACTAAAGATGTACATTTTTTGTTCTTTCTTCCTTTCTAGGAATTATGGTTCCTGTAGCTTAAACAGTTTGTATTATGTGCCTGTATGCTGAGGTTTCAGTGATGAATAATAAATTATGATACTGTGAATTGCATGGTAAAATGTTATCAGTTAGTATATATTACCTTCTAGTTTCTTTTAATTTTATCTCTTTGAACAGCAACACAATACTAATTGTCAACATATTTTTCTGTAGATGTATCTGTTAATCCATATTTAAAATGCAGTGTTTCAAAATGAATTAAATTACATAAAGGTATGGAGCTTATTGATGATGTATGCTGGAAATAACCAAAACCAGTATTGGGTAAAGAAGTCACAAGCTACTCCCAAATTTCTAAAAGGTTTGGAAGCTATTAAAGTGCAATGATCATAGATTTAATTAATCCATAGCATATCTGCCATTAAAAATAACGCTGCAAAAATCAATCAGCTGCAGCTATGGTATTGTTTTTTTACATTATGCATCTTCACATGTACAAAGGTGCAGGCATCAGTGGGTAAACCAGGATTCCAAAACAATAGACTTAGGGATTGGTAAGAATTAGACCTATTTTAAACCCTTCAACATCTGAGCCTAAGAATTCAGACACAGACCTAATCCCTCAAGGAGACAGATTGGGCCCCATCTTTTGCTGTGCTGAAGGACATTTGCCAAATGTCTCCAGTGGATTGCACATCCCATGAGAGAGAAAGAGGAAGCAGAGCAGCCTCTGTGCAGGAGCCTGGGGATTAGAGAATTCACCTGGAGCACTGCAGAAACAGGAAATCTAGTACTTGCTTCAGGGACTTTTAAATGGTTTCATTTTGGAGCAAATTAGTTTCACCTGAAAAGACTGCTAGGGCTCCACCTCCAAAATAACCTCGTGCTCACTGATAAGCATTTCTCTGTGGGGGTGGGAAGAGACTTGAGGTCTTGTTTTGGCAGAGGGCTGTTTTGATGAAGGGTTGCACATGGAGAACACTGTTTAACCTGTGGATCTCCTGTTAAAGCTTGAAAACATCTGGAGCTGACACCCCATTTCTGCACCACTGGCCACTGTGGCTTTGTATGGAGCCCGTGCTGGTGGCCACAGGTTGCAGGGGGCTTTGGTGGTGAGCTGGAGGAGGGGTTATTGTGAATCATTTCATGTCTGCCAAAGCTGCCTCCAGCCTACCTTGGGGCACAAAAAACAGTCATGGAAAAAGCCTGCTTTGTGTACAAAATCCTAGCCATTGGGCATTAAAAAGTTATCTGACCTGGGACCAAAGGTGCCCCTGCCCAAACACAGCTCAGAAGGAAACAGGCAGCTTCTGGAGGCTGGAGACAAGCTGATCTGTGTAGAGGACTCTCTCCACCCAAATAAGGTACCCTCACCCTGAGGGGTTGTGGCACATGGACAATCCATGCTGGGGCAGGGACGCGCCAGAGGGCACTGCAGGCTGGCTCAGAGACGTGGAGGAAAAGGGCAGGAGAAACCTTTAGTCATAGAGCAGCAGAAGTGGTTAAGCAAACAGTGACAGAAAGAACCTAGCACACATGCTTTCTCAGCTTCCTACCCTGCCTGCCACCTCAGCACAGGAATTTTGATGGACAAAGCATAATGCATGGCAAAAGCAGGGAAAACTGAGGCCAGGAAGTGCAGAGGATAGATGGTTGTGTAAGTGTCTATCTCAGTGTTTATCTTCGTTTGTTGGGGTTTTTTTTCAAAACTGCAATCAGCAGTGAGAGGTTTGTTTTTGTTTACAGTAAATTAATTCTATTAAAATTACCTGACTGCAGACTGTTTTGCCCACAACAGAGTTCCAAGCACATTAAGGCGCCTCCTCCCAGCCTGGAGCTGATGACCTGGTGGCTCTTAGTACAGAATCATAAACAGCACCCTCTTCTGGGCATTTTCTATTTACGTGGCTTCCTCCCGCAGATCTAATTTTTTCTCAGTTGCGTTTTTAGGGTTCCAGTTTTCTCAATGTCTTGCACACACAGACTTAGTGTCCCAGGAGGACAGGCTTTTCCTAGGTGACAAGACACTTGAAGGTCTGGTAGTTACCATTCCTATCTTTCTGTGATTAAGTCTGAGTTCCTGTCTGTAAACTTACACATGTAAGTACCTCTGGAACATACCATGGAAAACACTTCCAAAATTGTACACACAGTAACGCAGAAAATGTTCAGAAAATAGAATGTATAGAATAAAATTCAGAAAATACTTAGAAAATAAAACCAGGCTAATTCTGAAAGCTTTAACGCTATGATTTATGCTAGATCTTGTTTTGTGGTTGGGCTTAGTAATGAGTATTAATTACTAGTTCAGCATGTATCTGCAATACAGTAAATTGTTGGTTTTTTCCCCGATCAGATTCCTCAAAATACAGATAATTGGTTTTCAAAATCCTCTTTATATTGGTTTTTTTTCAGGGGGAGCAAAGCTTTTAATTGAAAACTTTCTATCTTTAGTAGCTGGTGAATATAATCATTAAAGAGCAATTGGGAGATTTCTACAAGAAGTTGTCATTCCTGAGATGGAAATATAATGCAAACCATTCTTGTTCCCTTTTATTTAGACCATTGTAAGGAAATAAAAGGTCTGCTTTATGAATGCAGTGACAGCATATACCCTCCAGACATCTGCCTGTTCTTTGATTTCCACCTAGTGTGAGTCAGCCTCCTCTGTCTTCAAGGCTAGGAAGTGAGCTATTGAATAAATAGTGGTGCTCAGAAAAGAGGTGTTAATATATACAGCTTGCAACATTAAAATTCATCATCACTGTTTCACAAGAAGTAGCACAGCTCCTTACTGTAGGTTCAGTTTTCATTAATTTATGGGTGAAATAAACTCTTACTTCTACTTGAATAAACTTTTGCCTCTATTTAAACTGGCTGTTGTATGGGCTAAAACTATGTTTAACTACTTCTACTCTTGACTAATCTAATACAGAGATTGACTGTTTTGATTCATTTCTGTTGCTGTGTGGCCCTGCTTCTCACTGCTCTGTCTGACCCACTTTGAAGTGTTTATGAGCTCCTGAAAAGTGCAGCTAGGTGCCTGATTCTTGATTTTGATCTTTATTCTGTGTGGTGAGTAACATTTGGTCACTCAAATGTATGCTATCTGTAGACTAGCCAACAAATTATTAGCAAATCACCAGTGAAATACAGAAAGAAACCCATTCTTGCATGTTTACTTGGCAATCTGTAAGCAGAAGGCTAAAACACTGGAGGCAATGTCAAAGGTAAAATCTATCAGTTTCATGCTATCTGGAAGGCCATGGAGGAGCAATGCTGTCAATGTGCTTCAGATGTGATCTTCTAACTTAAATGGAGTGCTGTGCCTTAGAAATGCTTTTAGTTTTGCTTTGGATTTGATGCTTTTAACCACAAGGTTTGGCTCTAAACTGGGCAGATGAACAGGAAACTTTGGTCTTTGAAAAAGGGCTGTGTAGATACCTTTCAAGCAGTACTCTTGAATATCTTCCCTGACATGTCTCATAGATGGTTTGGAAGAAGAAAAATATGCAAAAAGAGAGATGAGTTTGGTTTTCTTCATTTCTATTGAAGAAATAACAAAATTATTCTCATCAAAATGTGAAGTGAGTTGCACCAGAGTTAAATAGTTTAATGTTTAAAGGAATGGTATTGAGCAATTGTCAGCACTATAATACTTCACCTTTATTAAAGACTGATATAGTAATAAACATGTTACGCTCATCAAACTGATGACAGGCAAAATGCTGCTTCTGTCTGTTCATCAGTTCTTGAAATATATAAATCTTAAAGCAAGAATTAACAGGATCAGAGAGAAACAAGCCTTGAAATTCTGTCAGTTAATTAAGCAGGTCTGGCTGTGTATGTTGGTGTGTTCTCTTTTACTCCATTGTTGTGCTGTTTGGTGACTCATCCCTGGAACAGGCGCAGGATAGGCACGCTTTCTGAAGGTGTAGTGAACATGTCTGCAAAATTAGGCACAAACAGGCTGCATATGCAAGCTGTAATCTGTGCATAAACATTAAACATCCCCTAGGTTCTGTGAAGGAATTTGTCTTTGCCAAATACGTGGTGAGCCTGTGAATTTAAATAAGCTTTCAGTCCCCTGCATTGAAACAGTGGTGGCGCTTTTGCTTGGCTTTAGTGTTTTTTGGGTGTGGAGGTGTCTGGTGGGATGGCAGCTCTACATTCCCAGAGCTGTTCTGCAGTGAACGAGCCGGGCACACTGAGGGTGCACAAAGCTGTGCATTTAGCCTGCAAACCCTTGCCTCAAATTGACAGCCTGAGTTGGCTTTACTGCTCTTGTGAAGTGAGCAAGTCACACCACTGATGTTTGGGAATTGCAAAATTATTTGAAGACAACTGTCCCCTTTCTGGAGGCATGGCTGGAGCTCAGGGACTGAGTGGGGAGGGCAGAGCCTCTTCCCAGGCAGAGGCTCCCAGGCAGCACTGTGGGAGCAGATCCCTGTCTGGCACCAACTTGGGCCTCACCCACCATGGCCTTGGTCCAGTCCCAGCACCTGGGTGGACACAGCTCATCACCACCTGAGCTCGTGACCTCAGCAGCCACCCTGGGCCTGGGAACTGGCAGCTCCCACTCGGGGCTCCTCCCATTCTCATGGGAGCTGCTCCTGGACAACTACAGCTTGTCTTCCGGAGAATAATTTCATGAGGGTGTTTGCATCTCATGCCTGGGGAACTAGTGAGAAATGAGAGGATGGTGCTTTCATTCCCCTTGTGTGTGTGTGTTGATTTTCTGGTGTTGGTATTGTAACTCCTGGCATTGCACACTTGAAATTTCACCAAAAGGGTCATGAAAACAAAAAGCATTATGGTCCTATGCTCAGGGAAAAACTTATTTTCCAAGGGAAAAAAAAAATCAGAAATTATTTTTGTTAGCAGTGGGAGGGGCACGTGCAGTTAGGAGAGCAGATGAGAGTTCATGGTTCTGCCATCAGGAAAGATGTCATCTGTATCATAAAGCCTGTACTAGCCACAAGTAAAAGCAAAAGCAGCAATTGGATATATTAAAAAAAGTTCAAAATTACAAGAGATGTGATATGTAGGATTTTTAAATGTCAGGAAAAATCTTTGATCCTTGTCTGGTTTTGTCAAGGCCCTTAAAAGTGTTTTGGAAGTATTCCAGGAAAAAAAGCCATCCTAACCAAAGAAGGGGCTGCCACTAGACAGAAAAAGTATAAACATTCAGTATGAAATAAAAGGTGCTGCTCTGATGGGGTTGTATTTGGAAAGAAATAGAGTGATATACTCAACAATCTGGTAGGAAATGAAGTAATAAGAAAATGTTTTTTTAGTATTTAATGCTACAGGTTTGGGTTAAGTAACTTTCCATAATCAAAAGATTTCAGTAAGATATTTGATGCTGTGATGCTCAGCATAAATGTACTGACACTTCCCAGCAAAAGAGCACAGTCTAATAGATTTTGAGTGGAGTAACTGGAAGTTATCAGTGGAGATGTTCAATGAACTGGCATGTGTGTCATGTTGTGCAAGAATCTCATAATTTATATTATTATGTATTTTTTATTAATGATCTAGGAAGTATGTGAAAACATTCATAGACAATAATTTTTGCAGAAAATGTAAATACTGGTCTGATAGTAAATACCATAATATTGAATACTTTATAAACAATATTAATCAAGAGAGTGTTTTGTAACTTTCTGAAGAGACATAATTCTAAAAGAGTATGGGCCATAGCTAGGATATTGTGAGGCTGCAACTTTGTACAATATTGTGGAGAAAATAGGAGACATGGAACAGCAGACAGGGAACTCCGGGAATGTTACAACAGACGGTTGTGCAGAGTAAGTCATGGACATACTGAGGGAAGTAAATGTATGCATGTCTTTGTTTGCTGGAGCAAAATATTAGTATTTATGTCAAGAAACCCTTAAAAATGCTTGAAGGTTGTTGAGGGTTTTGAGAAGAGACTGTAGAAAATACTTAGGAGAAGGCAATTTTTACACCTAAGTCTGTTTCCCTGATCTGTGTTTACAGGAGTAAGAAATAAGAGTAGGGACATTAATCTTGAGCTGAGAAAGATATAACAGGGCCAAGGCTTCAAAGTAAGAAATATAGAACACATTTTTAACAGTTTTTAACAGTTCAGCTGATTAACTGCTAGAAGTTGGTGAATTCTCCATCTCTTGATGTCTTTGTAGTCAAGATTGAATACCTTTCTTATTGAGTATAAATACAATCAATCTATTGGTTTCAGCACAAGTAATGAGGTTGATGGAGTTTATTAACATAGGCTAAATTTAAGGAGATAATATCACATAATTTTTAGGAATCTTCTTACCTCTCAGTTAGGAGTCCAAGTTAGCTTTAAGAAAAAATAGCTTACAACTCTTTATTCTTGTAGGTGTATTATAGAGGATGATCGTCTGGTCTGGGTTAACTGTACAGTAATTTGACAAGTACCCTCTGGATCACCATCTCTATCAGCTCTTGACTGTTCCATCATTTTGTGATCAGGAATCAGAAAATTAATTTCTTGTAGATTATTTCTTTATACATTTCAAGGGCAGCTTAAAATTTGATGTTATTTGTGTTTATTTCTAAACTTTGTCATGAAGAAGGACACATGCACAGGCTAATTGTTTCTCGAGCTCTTACTTCTGACTTCCTGACCTGGTTTGTCAAACTTGCTAAATAGATGATTAGAGATATGCCACAGTAATCTTAAAACAAAATCCAACCCACAGAAAAGCAGAATTCAGTATTCAGTGCCCTAAATGACATTGAAAGGGGAAAAAATATTCCCTATATGGGATTATAGGGACAAAAATATTCCTATAGTCCTTTACTGATCTACAAATATATAGTTTTTCTGCAGACTTCTTGAATATCAGAAAAAGCTTAACAGCAAAAATGGACATTTCTTCCAGTAAGACCAAAATTTGGACTTGCAGTTCCCTCCCTAGTCAATAGCGAGAGAGAGAGAGAGAGAGAGAGAGAATTTCAAAATTTCCGTGTTAGATTTTGTGAATTGCCTTTATGGACAGTTTCTCTCCATCGACAGCAAGGCACAAAGTTGATTTTAATATGGTGAGTCCTAACAGACTACCTTTGTTTTTCCTTAATGACATTCTGTTACCTATATTATTCAAGAGATCAGACTAGGTGGAAGAATATTTGGCCTTTAAATCTACAAATTCTTACCTTTATGCTCAGTAAAGGGTTGATCGTGGTGTAATCTTGTACAAATGAGTGAATAAGTACTGGTAGTTCACATAACAAAACAAGAATGAGCAAATAAATAAAGCATTATTGCCTCGGGCCAAGAAGAGGTTGATTTGTGAAACATGCACTCTTGAAAATAACCTGTACCTAGTATTTGAGGATATGGTGCTTGTTTGCTGCAGAACAACAGCATGATATTTTGCAAGATACTCAAGCACAACTGCCACCTTGCAGAAAACAGCACAATGCTATGTTCTTTAACTGAGCTATGCCAACTTATTCTAGCTAAGAAAGCAACCAGAGTTTATCAAGCTTTAGTGGAGTGATGTGTAACTAAGAATCACTGCTAAAGTCATCTGTATGTTTCAGGGAAAATTCTGACAAAAAGATCAACTTGGATGTCAGAGATTAAGAGAATAGGAACTCAAATATTTAACAGTTTGGCGTGTACCGCAGAAAATCTTTAGCTGGAGGAACCCAGGGAAGATGTCTACTTGCTATTCTTCTAGTGGGGTCCAGGTGGAGAAGAGAAAAGTATTTAACTCTATAGTAATGAAAGGCACTTTAATGTTGTATTCAGCATAGATAGCGGGCTCCATCTTTTAGCCTTAGGACTTAAAAAGGTATCAACTGGAAGTGACTTGAATGATTGAGAAGAAAGCATAGTCCCAGGGAACAAGTCAGGAAACCGTCCTGTGTGCATAAAACCCCTGTATAAGCAGTTACAGTCATGTTAGTATTCTAGGGAAGGACATTTGTGAGGAGGTTTTCATTATTGTCTTAGCACAGCAATTTCTCTTTAACCAGAAGAAGATATTCTTATTTTCAGTCTGAAGACTTTTAAATGGTGCCTCTTGACCTGCATTCAGAATTATTTCGTCTTTTTTTCTTACAGACTGTAGCTCTGAGAGTGGCTTTCCTGTCTACTACAAATAAGGAAGATTTTTGTCTAAAAGTCAGTATCTTGTATCTCAGTTCAGCTAGTTTTTGATGTGTAGATTTTCCGTCCTTTTGCGAGAATAGTACAGAATGGAATGTATTACCAAATATGAAGCCAGCATAAGCAGCAGTCTTGACTTGTGGTGTTCCTTGCATTGCTCCAGTCTGCAGGAATTTCAGTGCACAACATAGTGCACTACAAGCTGATCAGTAAGTGGTTGTGATCTTTCCACTATGCTCTTGTGATCCAACAGCGATGACAAAACAGGAAGAGCTGTTCTTATGTGCTTTGCATTTCCTAAGATCTTCAGCTGACCAGCCCAGCCACAGTGTTCATAAGTAGTTGAGATTCACCTTCTTTCACAGCTGTTGTTTAGTGAAAGAAATGAAAATGAACAATCCACATTATCACACTAGTGATAATGTCAGGACTGAAGTGTGAATGCTTGCAGCCTGCAGGATGGAGAGGGTGGCTGAAGGCTGTATGTGCACCTGCATATGGCAAGGTGTTCTACAGTGTGCCTCACCGATTGCAGTTCTCTAAAGCAACCTCTGATTGTAGCCTTCTCTTTTATACAGTGAAAATGGAGGAAGGAAAACATTCTTTGGAGGACATTCTGGTGTAAACTGCTTCATCAGGAGGTTTAAGCAGAATGCAATAGTGGGCTGGCCTGAAGAGAAAAAGAAGGGGAAATATTCCATCTCTCCTGATGTCCCCCACAAAATGAGGGCATTCTGTTTTCCGTTTCCTCATACGATTCTTTAGCTTGTAGCTGACTTTATGCTGCTTCCTATGAAAACTTTTTCTCTTGGTTTTTTTGCTTGCTTCCTTGAAAACATTTGTTGCTTTATGACCTTTTACCAGCCTTTCTGAGTTTCAAAGATGTAAGCAGTAATCTGGACATTGAGTGTCTGCATCACTGTGTGTTTGGAATCATAACAGTCATAGGAAGATAGTGAATCAGCTTGCATTTACTATTTATGGTACAAAAGGAGTATAGTGATGTAAAACTGTAGCTAAGAGCACTCACCTCTTCGTTAACTGTGTAATTACAGTTGTTAACAAGTCTGAATAATCCTGTACTGTTAGATAAAGAGCAACCTGGAAGAGTAAGTTTTGATTATGGGAAAAATTGATTGGTCGTACAGATACTATTTACAAGTTAGCAACATACCACCACCAAGGAGCAGTGGAAGTGTAACATTGCCAGTGAACAAAAGCAATGAAAATACACTGGTCTCTTGGATGTGAACTTGCTAAAATGCCTAAACATACTAAATTAATCTTTCATTTAAGAAATAAATTATTAGTTCAATATTAATTAGCAGCAAAGCAAGATTCTGTCTTGATTCGCTGCAGTAGAAGTTTTTTGCCAAATATGTGCAGGATCAGTTTCACAGGGCCTCGTGTAACTGACTGCTATGCTTACAAGTGCGCAAATGCTATGAGGAATGTGCATTTTTCATTATACTTGACAGAGACAGATAGCCAAGGTTGCTGCAAATATTAGAGGAGTCTATAGCCCCGTTATTGCCATACTCTACTCAAGGTCATCAGACCTGAACAGCAGTAATTATCCCAGGCAGATGATTGGATTAATGGCTATGCTTCTGGTACCTTCATCAACAGAACTGCAAAGTGTGCAAAAATACTCTTGTGAACCAAAGAGAATGCATCATTCTGAGTAACAGCTGAGGATCGTGCAAATTTTGAGGTCATCATCTTTTCTGGTGTAGCTGTTTCTGACTCTGTCAGGGGCTTTTTCAGATGCTTTCCCACTCTTCACTGGTTCAGGCTTCTGGTTGTTATCCTCAGCCAGAAGCAGTCTCTTCTGTCTGCCTATGAGAAAATGGGAAATTCTTGTTCAGTTTCAAGATGGCACATGATAAAGCAAGAAGGACTAAAGCTGTCACAGATAAAATGGGCAAAATGGAAGTGTCAGAGAGCTTTAAAAAAAGAAGACCACAATCAAAAGAAGAGGAAGACCCTAATAGCAAATGATGAGGAAAAATATGTAGGGTTTGGGGGTTTTTTAATATTCAATATGCTTTTAGGTTAACTAAAAAAAAAAAAAGTCAAATGCCACACTAAAGGAGAGAGTACCTATCAAAATGCTTTGCAAAAATTCAACATTTTCAGCATGTTCTGTGTCTGTGTTTTATTTTCAGTCTAACTGCTAAAATTATGGCAGAGCATTTAAAATGCATGAAAGAAAAAAAAATGATGTAGCTTATTCCTGTTTGAATCAGACTGCATTTCCATGAAAGTCCTCGGGACTGGCCTTGCGACTCTTGTTTCATTTGCTGCATCCTACTCAGATATTGAATAGATTCCTGTAGATAACTTCATCAAATGTTAAGCTTAGCTTAAGCTTTTTCTAATATACACAAAACCTTGAAGAAGGCAGGTATTACTTGGAAATGTGTGTATATCTCTCTCACACTCTTCAAGGAACTGATTAACTTTGGAGCTCGTAGCAGGCCTGAGTGCAAGCCTCATCAAAATGTTCTATAGTATTGACAGTAGGGTGTGCCTTGCATGGTATTGATGCCATACTAACTTTATTCTCCTTAAAGAAACTGTGGACATTTCATTTTAAATTTTAGGAGCGTCTTCTACTTTCTTTACTGCCTGCTCACATTGCCATGGAAATGAAAGCAGAGATCATTCAGAGGTTACAAGGTCCAAAAGCAGGCCAGCTGGAAAACACCAACAACTTCCACAATTTGTATGTCAAAAGGCACACCAATGTAAGGTATTGTACTGCAATAAAATGTATCAACAACATTCAGAAAAAAAAAAATTGAAGAAAGGGTTAAGGGAGGAATTAAGAAAATATTTTTTAAAATATGCTTTTCAGCAGCTTAATATGTAGCATCTCTTAATTTTATTGAATGATGACAATGCTACATTCCACAAGAGCCACAAAGGTGTTAATATGAAGGAGTTGTTTAGAAAAAGCCACAAAATAATAGACGTTTTTTTCATAATGTCTTCATTTTTCAGACTGAAGAACCAAATCCTGCTTCTGTGTATGCTAGTCAAAATTGTAATTCATGTCAGTGGTATGACTCAGATTTTGCAATTTTCTTAATTGGAACAATTTCTCAGGATTTGTATCATGTAAACAGAGGCAGCTGTATCACATATGTATTTTACACAGTACCTGAGATAAAATATTCTAGATAGACCTAACTATTTATTATTTAAAAATATCTAGTGCTGGAAAAATAAATCAATTTAATTTCAAACATTCTTTCTTCTTAACAAGGTTCTTTTTCCTGTTTTTTTGTTTGTGTTTTTTGTTGTTGTTTGTTTGTTTTGTTGTTTTGTTGGTTTTTTTAATTGGAAAAGTTAGTTTGAATGATATTCTTAGAAAATTATTTATTAAAAGTGTTGCAGGTCTTTTGAGGAAGCTCGTGTTCTCTTGTGAGCACAAATACTCTTTGAAACTATTATATTGTTATTGTTATACTGCTGATTTGTGACTTGGAAAAATATTTCTATTTTTTCAATACCGTAACAGATAGAGATATAGGATGTTTATAAATACCTATAAATATAGGTATGCCTATAAATGTTATACCTGAGAAGGTAACACCTATAAAGGTACATATAGGTATTTATTACCCATGAACACAACATCCATAAAGGTAAATATACGCTTACCTATAGATGTAGTTATATTTATTGCTCTACATTTAGCAGTGGCTGTTTTGGGTATGGGCATATCCCTGTGAAGTCCAGGGCGTGTGCATTCATGTTTTGCTGTTGATTGATGGATCTGAGTCCTGCAGAAGGAAGCTGTTGCCAAGATTCTGTTCCTTTCTGTTGCAGCATCTTGTACGCTGATATCGTGGGATTCACTCGCCTGGCCAGCGACTGCTCGCCTGGGGAGCTGGTGCACATGTTAAATGAGCTGTTTGGCAAGTTTGATCAGATTGCAAAGGTGGGTTGCTATGGGCTGCTGCTGTTAGTTTGAATGAGAAAGTCGTCTTTAAACTGGTTTTTTTTTTTTCCCTCTTGGGGTCTTCTTGCAGCATTTCTGAGACTTTTTAGCAGGAAGATTGAATTTGAAACATATGAAGAAAATGATCTGGCTCTGGTGTGAGCGCAACAGTGCATTTCTGCCAGAGTGACAGTCTGTGAAACCCAAGATAGCTCTCTAATAGGACCAATAGAGACAGCTCATAGAGCCCAATAAAGCTTAATGGCAGATGAACATTTCTTTAAATAGATCTTTTGCAATAACAAGGATTAAGAAACTTGAGATAGAAAAGTGTTAGTCAGCTTTCTGGTCTCACAAAAAGCATTTATGAGACTGAAAGAGAAGAGAGACAATATTGATCGAATCAATTTTAATTACTGACCGCAGCCTCTTTATTGCTCAAGAAAAGAATCAAATACAATCAGAATTTTTTCTTCTGCTTATTTAGGAGTCATTTTTATAAAAATTAAATCAAATTTCACATGTGTAGGTAAAATCAGAAACCTCAGAACAGATAAAAACTTTCTGTGTCTTTATTTGTTGGAAAACTATTGTCAAGTATTTTTAAAATTAAATTAAATTAAAATTAAATTTTAGTTTTTAAGAAATAAAAATCTTTACATGGTCTTAGAGTACAAAACATAGAAATACTATTATGATCGCTAGCTTCTGGAAGCATTCCATAGTATATCTTCATAGATGTAAATGTGGAAGTCTGCATCTTTTGATTTCATATTTCAAACAAAAAGGCTTTATTTAGATTGAGGACATGATAGTTTAGCTCAGTTCTTTATTCCAGGTGTGAACATGTTTTGCAGTGAAATTACTTCCTGCTTTTGCCCATTAAGGACCATAACTGGTAGAGGGATCAACCATACAAAACTCTCTCAGGGTTTCTGTTGTAGCAAGCCCTTCCCTACTGAAACAACATTTAGTAGAATGACTTTGCTAATGTCATTTAAGTCAGTCTTTGTAACAGTAACCCTTCATTTATGTATTTCAAGTTGAAAGTGACTGTCTCACCTTGCTTTTTTTCCTTCAGGAAAATGAATGTATGAGAATTAAGATCTTAGGTGACTGCTATTACTGTGTTTCTGGACTACCTATATCTCTTCAAAATCATGCCAAAAATTGTGTGAAAATGGGACTGGACATGTGTGAAGCCATTAAGTAAGTACCAAACCTTAAAAAAAAATCTTCAAAACCAGTTTTCTTTCACTAAAATTACAGTATATGTAGGTGAGCTACACTTGGCAAAAATGTGTATCTAGTGGAGGTCTGGATATTTGGGAGTCTTCTGTGTGATTTATTTTTTCCAATAAGTTGGACTTTGATTTTAAAACTTGGTATGCTCTTCTCTAAGTTAAAATTCCAATTCTTATGTTTTTGTCTAGATCACATTAACCACTGTGCACGTAGCAAAATGTGAAATTGGCCCATCCTAGTGAGGTATATGTGTGGTGTGAACCTCATCATGAAATGAATAATTATGTTGAACTGTGTTGATGTTAGTGATTAATGAAGTAGCCATACAAAATTATTCCTCTAATCCTTAAATGCTACCCTCATATGTGTGTAATTGTAGTCACAAGAGGGTCTTGGCTTTTAGTTATCTGGTCTTCTAATCCAATCCAGGGTAATTACTGTATGGGTAGGTTGACTAAAGTAAATTTGGTTCTTTTCCCTTTTATGTGTTCATGGAAAAGGTGTAGTATTTTTGGAAACCAGTATTTTGATCTCCTGCTTTAGCAATCTTTTGTAAAACTAACCTCAGAAATCAGGTTGCTGCATTCTCTAAAATGTTGTTTCTTCATCATGGTTGTACCTTATAACATCATGGTTGTACCTTACGTAGTGTCCAAAGAAATCTAATTTTTAAATGGTACTTGGGAGTATTTCTCCTTGACAAGCAAGATTAAAGTCTACAGATTTGGTTTCATTTCAGTTGCTTTCACTGGATGCTTTCTCTTTTTATCTTAGCTATTCTAAAACAGTTAACACACGCAATTAAGCCATTTGCTTTTTTAGCATAATAGGAACTAAATCCTTTCTGTAGAGCAGTTGGTAAAAGGGTGTCAGTCCCAAAGTTCTGGCCCCCTTGTTGGCTGGCTTAAAAATGTTGGTATTTTTTTCTCCACCCTTTGAGTGAAGATGAGAGCTTTCTAGTTTGCATTTCAAAACATCTGTGTGCTGTGTGAGAAATGCGAGTTAAAAGTATTTGCATAGAGTTTCTGATCAACCTGTTGCTTTGTTACTTTAGAGAAAAAATATAAGAGGTTACAGGGTGGTGGAAAAACAACACTAAACTTAAGCTATAAAGTGCCCTTCATAAAGAACCAAAGTATATCACACATCATAATGCAATATTTTACTTGAGCTCAGAGAGCAATCTGTCAGTTCCTCACACTTCAGAACTTCCAATTTTCTCTGAAATAACTTTCTGCTCAGGCTGCTATCAAGTATGTTCATTGTTAATACTGTACAATCAGGTTCTTGGTAAGAGCAGCCTTATAGACTAGAAAATTATATGTTAGTTGTAAAGCATATTCTGATCTGACTTTATTACTGTAGTCAGAAACCACAATGCTCCCATAGGCAGATGCCTGATTACCACAGCCTGCTTTCAGGAGTGAGGAATCTGTACCCTGTGTTTTCAAATCGCTTCAAAGTATTATGTCAAGTGTCGCAGCCTGCAGGTGAATGAAAATTGCTGATTATTAACCAACTCCATATTTTGTTGTGTGATTGCTGCATCTTTGCATGGAAGCATCTCCTGACGTACTTCTGTGCCCTGTAAAATGAGAAGTAGTAATACTCTTGCTATTGGCAGTGTGTCACTCAATATGTTTGACTTGCTCTATCTGAAATATCTTTCTTGTCGGATAGAAATTATTGTTATATTCAGTCACTGAGGTGCAAACTGCCCCCTTGGTGTGTAAGGCACTGCAATAAAGTTGTTTGCTGTTTGTATTAGTAGTTCTTTATAGATTTTACCACCTGAATATAGTTTCAGTTTCACTTCTCTTTGAAGCAAAAAAGGAGGAATTCTGCCAAATTGCCAGGTGATCTGTACCACAAAGTCTTACTCAGTCTTCTTACCTAATGTTGTGTAGCTCCATTTTGAGCAATTCAGCTTTGCTATGCTATAGATTGTTCCCATTTAAACATGGATTGTAGTCCTGTTGATTAATTGCTTTGCTTCTCTGCCCTGTGTTGGAACAAATCCAATGTTTCTTATCGTCTACAGCCTGTTTGCCCAGGAGTGGGATGCTCACTTTATCAAGCCATAAATGCCAGTGCTGCCTGTGATGCTGAGAGCTGGCCACCTTAACTAGGTGCTTTAAGGACAGAGCTTATCTGTTAAGGCGAAATATTTTTGAGTGTGAATATATGTGTTGTTTCCGTTCTGCTCAAACTCTACCCCCTTGTCTGTCTGGTGACCTCCTTATTTGCATGTTTCTCAGTCACACATTCTCAAAGACCTCCTTTGATTTGGTAGCATGAAACAAATTCAATTTCAGAGGAAAGTGAAAGAAAATGTTGGATATAAGATGGTTATACCATTTTGAATGCTAGATACAAAATAAAATTATTCTTTTAAGTATGATTTCATTCCTGCAGGTCTGATCCAAAAGGAAACTATGCTGTTAAAGCTGGCAATTTGCAGGGAATTAAATGCCTAAGGCTCACTCAATGTTTTAAAATGTATAAGAAAGGGCTAGGTGGGTCTTTGATACCTTGGTCCAGAATTGTAGATGAATGAAACTCAAATAAAGCATGTCGATGCTTTCCTAATTACCTGAATTCTTGCTTGTATGGAATAGATGCTACAATTACCTCCAAGCTAACCATGCCTCTGAAAAATGCAAAATGCTTTCAAACTCAAATTTCACATTGCAATAGGAAAAATAGAGTCTTGATGAGTATTTTGACTGCCCAACCAGCCTGGGCACACAGACTGTGCTGTGCTGAAGGAAACCAGAGAGACAGGGGGAGCAGAAAATGAAATAAAGGTGGGAAGTTTCAGATATGTTTCTGTAGGTAATGCAAACATCTTCTGGGGATATAATAGCCTACATTCTTGAATGCATTCAGTGCCTGCATTGTCATAGCAATTGTTCAAGGAGTTCAAGAGAGAAGAAGTGGTAAACCCTAATTTGGTCTAGAGTTACGCTGCTAATTTAATGTCTCCTGTGGTTTCTTTAATTTGTGAGACAGAAGAAGAGATTCAGTTCTTGTACAATTCTGTTGTCTACCCTGCTTAACTCCTGAGAACTTATTATAAAGCAGACTTTATTCTGCTTGCTCTTGCTTTATTCTGCAGAACATGGAAGGGCAGTCTTTTGACAAGCACTCCTAGAGGATAAATTTTCCACTTCCATTTTGCCCAGTATTTTAAAACACTTTTTTTCCAAAGTGCTAGGCTTGTGTCATATACCTTGTGCAGAGCCAAGTGGTGTTTGTGATTTGCAAAGTGCTTACAAAGATCATTTACAGGCAGTTCATTTTCAAGTGTGTCAGCTACACAAGAGCAGTGTAAAATGGCAATGTGAAAAGAAATACCAATAAGCACTTGAGAGAGACAGATGGAATTAAAATACTTTCAGTCATGGTCCTGTTACTTTCATTTCTCAGAAAAAAAACCACTTGACAAAGTGGTGCTTACATGCAGGATTTACCATACCAAATTAAGCCTGTTGCGTTCTATGTTCCCTTTCAAA